>PVKU01002916.1:0-24433 GCA_004027475.1 Anoura caudifer | reverse complement strand
CTAGTTGTATTTTTTCTGGAGCTTTGATCTGTTCTTTCATTTGGGCCATTTTTTTTGTCTTGATGTGCCTGTTATGTAGTGAGGGGCAGAGCCTTTGGAGTTCACCTGGGTGGGTCAACCCAGTTGCTGCGTTGTGATGCTGTATGTGGGGCAGGTTTCCAAGAGGGAACAGTGGCACTTGCTCCACTCTCTGCCAGATTTCAGTCACTTCTCCTGCTTCCCACAAGCAAACTGGGCCCTTCTGGCACTGATTTCCATGTGAGTGGGTTTGTGTACGTTCCAGGACCCTGTGGGTCTCTCCAACAAACTGTCCTGTGAGGCTGGGAGTCTCTCACGGCACTGCAACAGGTGTTTTCAATCAGTGTTATGAGGCTTTATTTCCCTGCACTGAAACCCTGGGTCTTGTGGTCTCTCTCACTCCCCAGTTTGCCTGGTTTATCTGCATGTGAATGTGGGACCTCCCAGTCTGCCAGCCACCTTGTGTGCCTTGCCCCTCCACAATCCGCTGCCTCGCTGGGTCTGCCCACTGTTACCTAGCACTCGGGGTCTGCCAGCCACTGTTTGTTTTGCTGTGACCCCTCTTGTCCCAGCTCCCCGACTCCGCCCCTCCTACCGGTCTGGATGAATGTGTCTACTTTAACTCCTTGGTTGTCGGACTTCCATACAGTTCAGTTTTCTGTCAGTACTGGTTGTTTTTCTGTTTCTAAATTGTTGTTGTCCTTATTTTGGTTGTGCGAGAAGGCACAGTGTATCTACCTACACCTTCATCTTGGCTGGAAGTCTCTGAAATATACATATTTTCAGACATATTTATATGCATTTCATCAGGGCTGCAGCTTCTGGTGTGGAGGAAACACATCTGAAGGCAGTCCTCAGGTGTGTCCTCAGGTGGCGGTAATGTATCTGGCACACAGAACACATGTAGTGCTTCTCTCCCATGTGGATTCTCTCACAAGTCAGAAGGTTGGTTCTGTGGTCAAAGAACTTGGCACATGTGCTGCACCTTAAAAAGGCTTCTCTCCTGCATGAATCTGCTGAGGTCTGGAAGAAGCCTTTGTCATGTGTGGCACAAATAAACTTCCTCTCATTATTATGTCTTCTCTGATGGACTTTTAACCGAGAGAGATACCTAAAGATCTTGGGGCACTTCTCATGCTGGTATGACTTTTAGGTTCCATGGTATCTTTCTTGTTGTCTCTCACATGTGGAGTTTTCCCTCATAGGAACAGGCTCAGGGGTGGCCTGGGCTGGCCTGGGAGGAAATGCTGGTCCCACCTCTATGAGAACATCTTGAAAAGGGGGTCCTTTCAGAGACCCTTCCTGGGACCTAGAGGTGTATAGACTTGCTCTTCTCTAGCTGAGCAGATTCTCCAAAGGAACACTGGCCCATAGAGTTTTCTCCCCAGATAACTAGTAGGGAAGGGGTTTGATTGCCTTAACTAGTAATACGGTCATTTACTTGAGTAGTTTTCAAAGATGTATTGCCACCAATTTCTTCATCTCCTTTTCCTGTTTGCAGAGAAGTATCTTGGGGAGTTCAAGAGGGTGTCCCCACATTTGCTTCTTTTGGGGATGGTATTGACAACTGTTTTGTTAGGTGAACACTTCTAAGGGCATATTCTCAGAAAAGAGGGCTTTCTGTCCCTGCACGTGGATGTGGACCTACCCTGGGGGCTTCATGCAGTCATCACTCAGGTCTTCCATGAATGTCTCCAGGTTTCTGCCACTTGATTCTCAGTTCTCTTTCAACTTGGAACTGTCACCACAGTGCCTATTGATCACAAACTGTTCCAGGACCACTCAAAAAATCATTTCATTCTTGCTGTGCTTTTCTGGCTGCAGCCATGAGTGAAATGACTTATAGAGTCTTTGCAGTTCCTGCCTTGCACATGAGTTATTGCTGACTTGAAATAAGCAGAGCTGAATTTTCTGGAACCCAGAGACCTCCCTTTGCTTTTTGGTTAGTAGGTTTTTGGTTGGGTTTAATGTCCCTGTTTACTAACCCGCAGTCATCCCTGCATGTTTCCAATAGAAATAAAGTTCTGAGGGCTAAATCCATTCTTAGCAATATTTCTCAGAGACTCAACTTCCGGATTCAACTCTTGAACTTCTGTGTTGTTAGTGGTGGATGCTTAAAAGACTGTGAGCTCCTCAAGAAGATTGAACTTTAAACTGGGTAATCCTGGACCACAGGTTGAGCTGCTGTGTGAGTGGTTGTCTGCACTGGGTGAATCTTTACAAGAACTTTTTAGGACTCTTGTTTGTATCACATTGGCTGCTGTGCCAGTGGCTCAAGTGTCACATGACCAAGCACACATTCAGAGAATAGAGAAATAGACTTTCATTCTTTCAGTGGCACTTCACTTTCTCAACCATAAAGAGGAGTAGGTAGGTAGTCTGATTTTATAGCTAATAAGCTGAGATCAGAGAGGTTGAGCAACTGGCTTGAAGTCACACAGCAAGCTAAGAACCACTGTGTAACCAGCCCATTGTGGGTGAATGAGCTCAGCGTGTGCTGCCATATTCTATCTTTCCTCCATCATTCCCTTTGCCACTCTGGCATCCAGGACAGCTCCCTGTGGGGACTGTCGGCATGGTTGGACCCTCATTCAGCTGTGGAATTATGCTTGTCTTTTATCCATAAGTACTCATCCGTGCCAAGGGACAACTGCAGTTACATTTTGGAGGAGTCAAAACTTATACGTGGATTTTTGACTGCTCAGGATGTCAGTGCCTCTAATTCCCCATTGTCTAAGGGTCAAAAGTAGTTTGTGGTTTTTTCATGTGGTGATATAACAGGCAATTTAAAAAGAAGAGTTAGTTCCAAATGGACTGACATGGAGAAATAGAGTGTACTCTTAGGCAGGAAAAGCACTTTGCCGAGCCACATGTGTGGTTGATTCCAATTGTGTAGAAGAACTCTCCCAATCCATGTGTTTCCAGATGATTATCTCAGCAAGGGAAAAGGTTGAAAACACCAGGTTGCAAATAATTAATGCCCCAAGTGCCGTCTGCCTCTTAGCCCCTTCTCCAGGATCCCCCAGTGGTAATGCAGCAATGAAAGATTAATGTGTTGTCCAGCAGGAGCCTTCAGATCCACTCCAGGGCTTCTGCTGTGCTCATTCCAATTGACAACACTGCATGCAAAATATTTTGACTATCAGCCCAGCAGTGGAGGCTAGGATTAGAGTCCTTCTAGATGTAAGAGCCTTTGCTAATCCAAATACTGCCTCCTATTGCTCATCCATTTGCACCCCACTGCCTTAAACAGTTTTACCATTTTTTAAATGTCTAAGTCTAAAGTTCAGTATTGTCCAATCATGCTTTTTTACCCTCCGATGAATAATATGTGCCAAATATACCTTTTGAGATGGAAGGATGCTATTTTGGGGAGAAATATGTTGATCATTCCTTATAGGAACCCCAGACATCTGAAGGTGGCTTTTGCTCATTACAGGAGAACAAGCAATGGGTTTAAGACAGACTGTTTCCACAGGTCATATGACTGTAATTATAGATTGAATAAGAGGCACCCTCGGAGGGGAAAAGCCTGACCCACATGGGTCTTCAGAGGCTATGTGATGTCATACTCAAGGGTGCCATCTTTAGAGCCAGAGAATCTGAATTCATATCCTTGCTTTGCTGTTACCAGCCATGTTACCTTCGACAAATCACTTAACCTCCTCAGCTCTCAGTTTCCACACCAGTAAAATGGGGAAAAGCAGTCATATTTATATCATAAGACTTTTGTGAGGATTACATGAGGTAGCATGTATAAAACTTACAACAGTGCATGGCTCATGGTAAGAGCTCCTTTGCCCCTAGCTATTATTATTTAATCCTTATTTCCATCATATTTTGGAATAAAATCACATTTGGCTCCCTAGAAAAGAACAAAAAGAACATGGACTTAAATTCAGTAGGAAGTGGTGAGTCACTGAGGATTTTTTGAGAGTAGGACTACTGACATGATAAGATCAGTGCTGTAAGAAGATTAATTTGTCTGCAGCTCACAGGCGGACTTGGAAGGAGGAGAGGGTGAAGGTAGTGGGATCCATCAGAAGCTGACGCAATGGCCCCAGCTGCTCTGTGCGATGTGGCAGCTTCTAGTCACACGTGGCTATTCAAACCCAAACTAATGAAAATAAAATGAATAACAATTCTTCAACACAATGGCCACCTTTCACATACTCTGTAACCACACGTGACTAGTGGCTTCTGTATGGACAGCAAGCATTTTCATTAGCCAGAAAGTTCTACTGAGCAGCCCTGGTTGAGAGCAGTGGTTCTCATACCTGAGTGTGCACCAGAATAACCTAGAAGGTGTATTAAACACAGACTGCTGGATCCATCCATCCCCAGAGTTTCTCTTTCAGGAGGTCTGGGGTGAAGTCTGAGAATGAGCATTTCTGACAAGTTCTCAGGAGGTGCTGATGCTTCTGATCTGGACCCCCTTTGAGAACCACCTCTCTGGAATGGCACTACTGGGTTCAGGTGTGAGGGGGAGGACAGTTGTTGAAAAACATGTATGGGGTCTGTACAGAAAGTGTCCAGCCATTTAATATGAAAAACAGAGACATTTGTTGAAGAATATACAAGATACAAGAAACACTCTACATAGGACAGTGATGCCTCAGTCCCCTTCAAAGTTGGCATCTTGGGACCTCACACAGTTCTCCCATTGCCATCAGTTGGCCCATCATATTTTCCTGAATCTTATTAATGGTCTGAAATCTCTTCCCTTTCAAAGGTGATTTTAGTTTTGGGAAAAGCCAAATGTCACAGGGTGTCAAATCTGGGCTGTAGGCAGGCTGAGTCACCTGGGTGATTTGATGTTTCGCCAAAAAACTCTGCATGAGATGTGATGCATGAGTGGGCATGTTGTTGTGATGAAACTGCCAAATCACCAGTTGCCCATAGCTTTGGCCTTCTGAATCATTCAAATAGTTTCTGCAGAGGAATGTTCAAGCTTAACACAAAATTTAATGCAGATTTGTTGCGGTACTCACTCAGTCATTTTGAATGCAATGGTCACACAGTACACATGCTCACTCAGTGCTACTGCCCCCACTTACTAGTACAGTGAAGTCATCATTGTTCACACATGTGCATTCCAGTCCACCCTCGTTGGCTGCCAGGTGCCAACATCGATGTTGCACAAACCATTCTTGTTCTATTAGCAATGGTTGGACTTTTTTCAGACACACCTTGTATGCCTTATTTATATGCCCCAACTTAAGCCCATTTGGGACTTGCTCTCAGTCTCTCTCTGGGGCTGGCAAGCAGGGGACACCCCTGGGATTCTATTTCAGGAGGGGATATGCACAGGAGCTCTGACTTTTCTGGCTGAGGGAGAAGAAAGGTGGAGCTAATTCTTTCTGCAGAACAGTGGGACAAATCAGGTAGTGAAGGAGGGATAGCCCCTGCTGCCTGTGCTCTTGCTGCTATCCTGGAGACAGAAGCTTTCAGAACTGACAAGCCAAGAATTTGCTGTCTCTGTCCCTTGGTCATTCCTTGACAGCTTTCCCCTGAGCTGTGAATGACTCATGGCTAGCTATACCAGTGGGGGAAGGGGGGAAGGCCTCAGGATACAAGTGACAGAATTCAATGGTGTGCAAACAGGGACAAATCATCACTTAAAACCTGAATGTATTACCCGCCACAGTGTGCCTCCAGCTACTGGTTTGAAGTTCAGGAAGGAACATAATGGGGATTGTTCTCAGTGAGCTGGGTACAGCATCCCTGATGGGCAGGGTCCCTAGAATGTTCACCTGAGTTGCGCTTGGGCTTTCGGGTGGAGGCAGAGGGTGGAGCTGTGATAGGCCAGAGTCATAAAATCTAGCACCCCGGCTGTGCACCCTGGCTGTGCATCCCGGCTGTGCATCCTGTTCAGAGATGGTCATTGGATTTGCATGAGGGTCTGAGTGCAGTTAGGACATTTCCCAGAACACAACAGCAACATTCTGCACCAGCTGGAAAATCGCTGTGACCCTCCTAAGATGGCTGTCTCCATCGACCCTGCTGCTTTCCTGGGATGTTCTCTAGACCTTTCCACAGCCTACCAACTGAGTTAACAGCTAAGCATACCAAGGGGCCTCCAAGACCATGTTTCAATGCTGAGGATGCCATCAGTGCTGGTTAGCTGGTACCTGGGTATTGCCATTTGGAAATATATTGAATATAGTGTGTGTGCGTGCGTGTATAAATTGGTGAAGAGTGGGGCAATATGGAGAGTATTTAGTAGGTGCTACAATTTCCTTGGCATATGAATAGTTTGATAAAATTATAATTTAAAAAGTGTGAAGGATGAAAGTTTCCTTCAGGCTTAATTAAACTCATGGCTTTAATCATCTATCTGTCCATCCACCCATCCACCCATCCATCCATACATTCATTCAGCCACCTACCCACCCAGCTACCTATCCTCCCTCCCTCCCTCTCTCTGCCCCACTCTCTCCCTCTTTTCCTTCTGTCTATCCATATAGGATAAATGGATGTAGCAGGAAACCTCTCCCTGTTCTCATGCTTCCATGCCATTGAGACTGTCTGATAGTACATAAGGAGGAATATTCCTCTGTTGGGACTCCTTCTAACAGATGTTTTCTTCCTTCATTGCCCCTGAATGACAGTAGAAGAAACAGAAAGCTTATCTTCAAATGACAGCCCTTTTCTCTGACTGCCTGGAGCATATCCTTTTACTGTCTAGGGGATGTGGCATGAGAATGTGGCTGTCAGGTTTTTAAAAATCCATAGCATTCCATGATTTAGTGATGTGGTCAAAGCAGGGAGCCCATTGAAAAAAAATGAGAAAATATGTACTGCTTCTCTAGAGAAGGGAGGTAAGCCGCCTTGCTCCGGGCTGGGGAGACTTTTGTCCCAAGCCTCTGGAAATTAAACCTATCACTTACAGAGCAGATTGGGGGTGCTTTGGCCCTTGCTGCTTGGGTTGTGTGGAGCGCCGGCTGACAGCTTTGATTGAATGTTCAAATTAAGCTGCCAAGTAGCAATTCTGCAGCTCCAGGGCCCCATGTTAGTATTTATGTCTCATCTTTAAAAATAATCACATCGTGAAGCAGCACCCAAAGCCTCAGCAGCAGCCACTGCAGCTGAGGGTTTGAACGCCACCCGCTTAGTGCCTCTGCTGCATTCATTCAGCACAAGGTGTGGTTGGGGGCCACAGCCACGCTGTCATGGTTCCTGTCCTGAGGATGTGGGTGAAGAAGCCATGAGCCTCATCTTTCTTGTCTTCTCTCAACTTGAGGCATGAGAGGGTCTTCAAACAAGAATAAAGCCAGCATGCTGGGTGCCTTACTCACAAACTGTCTGTCCCAAGCATAAAGAGAGACCCCCCAGGGCCACCTCTGGGAAAGAGATGTTCATGGGCAGGTTTATGTTTGTTTTTCAAGTTGGTCTGAAGAGCGCTTTCTCTTTCTGCATCAAGCCCTGCATACTGTGCCTTGCGGCCTCCTAGGTAGATGGAAACCCAGCAGGCATATTGCCCACACTGTAGAGTAAGTACCACATGTTAGGAGACTTGGCTTGTGAGATGTCAAAGGGAGATTAACTTAGATCCTCCCAGTGGAGCTGAGCAGTCTATGGACTTCCAGGGCTGAGGTTGTACAGAGTCACAGTAAGTGTTTGCAGGACCCCGAGTGACCAGGGAAACCTGTAGAGAATGGATGACACTAAGCTGGGTTTAGTGGATTATAGAATGACAAACTTTCCAGGTTTATGGCTCCAAAGAGAATCCAGTTACAGAGCACTAAATTTTCATGGTGTTTGCCGTGCCTCACAGACTCAGAACTTGGGAATCTGGTCTTGGGGGCATGCATGTCGTTTTCAATTCAGGTTTGTTTGAATAATGTGCACAAGATTCCAATAACCAATGGATCCTTTCTCTCAGATTTAGAGGAGCATTTTTTTTCTAATTAAAAAAGTAATTCATGCTCAACTGAGCCTATATATTTAACTTCTCCTTCTAAATTTCCATTGTATGATTAGGAGTTTAAAATGGGCAAAATTTATCAGGGCTGCAAACTGGAAAGAAAATGTCAGTCACCTGCCAGGACCATTGAGGACTTTCTTTAGGATACAGATCACACAATACTAGCTAATTTTGTCTCCTCTTTTCCAACATCTAAACGTCTTAATACTTTTCTTTATGTAATTGCATTGGTTGGTGCTTCCTAATGATGTTAAATTATAGTGGTAACGTTGGCATTCTTTTCTTTTTCTATTTTAAATCTTTACCCAAGGATATGTTTATTGATTCTAGAGAGAGAGGAAGAGAGAGAGAGAAACATCATTGTGAAAGAGAAACATTGATCTGATTGGTTTTCTCCTGTACATGCCCAGACTGGGGATAGAACCTATAACCTTTTGGTATACAGGGATGACAATTCAGCCAACTGAGCCACCCGGACAGGGTGATGGTAGCATTCTTAATTTGATTGCAGTCTTAATAGAACTAGAAATGCCTCTAGTTTTACCAGTAAACATGATGAAGGCCTTTGATATATTTATTAATCCATGGAAAGCCCCCCTCTATTCCTATTTTTCTTTTTTTAAATTATTTTATTGTTGTTTGATTATAGTTATCTGTGTTTACCCCCCACCCCCTACTCCAGCCATCCTTCCCTCCCTCCCCTGCTTCCACACCTACCCCCTTGGTTTTGTCCATGTGTCCTTTATAGTTCCTGAAACCCTTCCCCCTTCCCCCCATTTTCCCCTCCCACCTCCCCTCTGGTTACTGTCATATTGTTCTTAATTTCAGTGTCTCCAGTTATATTTTGCTTGCTTGATTGTTTTGTTGATTAGGTTCCACTTAAAGGTGAGATCATATGGTATTTATCCCTCCCCCCTGGCTTATTTCACTTAGCATAATACTCTCCAGTTCCATCCATGCTGTCATGAAGGGTAGGAGCTCCTTTCTCTCTGCTGTGTAGTATTCCATCATGTAAATGTACCTTAGTTTTTTGATCCATTCATTTACTGATGGGTACTTAGGTTGCTTCCAGCACTTGGCTATTGTAAATTGTGTTGCTATGACCTAAGAGTTAAAAGAATGATATTAAATTTTGTCATTTGCCTTTTTGTCATCTTTTTAGATAATTATATGGCTTTCCTCACTAGTTTTATAGTGAATAATATTAATAAATTTCCTAAAACTAAGAAGGGTTTTGCTTGGAGAGGATATGATCGGACCTATCAGACATCAGTACAAGCGGTTTGCTGAAGAGCTGCATGTAATGTTCTAAAGCTCAGTAATGAGGATTTAGGTAGAAGTTAAAATGATGGGAGCAGAGCCCTTTGGAAAATGTGAAAATTAAAAACAATCCATGGTTCAAAGGGGAAGTCTCAAGGAAATTAGATATATTTTGAACCAATGAAAAAAAATGAAAATACAAGGTCTGTTCAGAAAAAGTCCAGCCACTGTTAATATAACAACAGTTTGAATGACATCAATGTAACCTGGCAGCCAAGGAGAGTGGACTGGAATTGCACATGCATAAACAATGACAATTTCACTGTACTAGTCAGTGGGGGCAGTAGTTGCTGTTGAGTGAGCATGTGTACTGTGTGGCTGTCACATTCAAAATGACTGAGCGTGTAGAGCAGTGAATCTGCATCAGATGTGTTAAGCTTCAACACTCCTCTGTGGAAACTATTTAGGTGATTCAGAAGATTCAAGCACGGGCAACTGGTGATTGGCAGTTTCATCATGACAACACACCCATTCATGCATTGCATTTCATGCAGTTTTTTTGCAAAACATCAAATCACCCAGGTGACTCAGCCCCACTGCAGCCCAGATTTGGCACTCTGTGACTTCTGGCTTTTCCCAAAACTAAAATCACTTTTGAAAGGGAAGAGATTTCAGACTGTTGATGAAATTCAGGAAAATATGATGGGACAACTGATTATTATTGGAAGAACTATATGAGGTTCCAAGGTGCCAACTTTGAAGGGGACTGAGGCATCACTGTCCTATGTACAATGTTTCTTGTATCTTGTATCTTCTTCAATAAATGTCTTTATTTTTCATATTGCATGGCAGGATACCTTCTGGACAGACCTCATACAGCACATCAAAATTTGTGGAATCTAGATAAAGAAGTGCTTGAAATGAAGTTTATATTGTGGAATTTTACTAAATATTTAAAGAAGAAATGACACTGCCCTGGCCAGGTTGCTCAGTTGGTGAGAGCATTGTCCCATAACCAAAAGGTTGTGGGTTCAATTCCTGGTCCAGGTGCGTGTGGGAGGCAAACAATTGGTGTTTCTTTCTCAAGTGCTGTTTTTCTCTCTGGAAGCAATGAAGAAATGTCCTCTGTTTAGGATAAATAAATAAATAAATAAATAATAAAAAAGAATAGATAACACTGATGCTTCAAACAACAAAGAGGAACACTTTCTAAACTTATTTGATGAGGCTAGCATTACCCTCATACCAAAGCCAGATAAAAACTATAGAAGAGAACTGTAGACAAATGTCCCTCATGAAAGTAAATGTAAAAATCTGCAACAATATTAGCAAAGCAAATCCAGAAATATGTAGAAAGAATAATATAATGCACACAAATGAGTTTTATCCTGGGAATGCAAGGCTGGCTCAATAATAAAAAAATGAATCAGTATAATCACCATATTAATAACTTAAAGAAAGTGAAACCGCAGGGACATATGAATTGATGCAGAAAAGGTATTTGACAAAATTTAATATCTATTTATGATGAATATTCTCAGCAGACTAAAAGGAGAAGTTCTTTAACCTGATAATGGACATATACAAAAAAAACCCCAAACCAAAAAACAAACAAACAAAAACCCTATAACATACTTAGTAATGAATGACCCCATGCTTTCCTTCTAAGCTATGGAGCAAAACAAGGATGTCTACCCTCAGTACTCTATTCAACATTATACAGGAATATCTAGTCGGTCTAATAAGACAATAAAAAGAAATAAAAGATTGGAAATACAAATGAGAAAATAAGAAAATAATACTCTCCCTATATACAGGAAACATGAGTGTCTATGTAGAAAATTCATAGGAATGTACCAACTAATAAGTGACTTTAGATAGACTGCAGGATATAAAGTCAATATACAACAACCAATTTTATTTCTATATATTAACAATTAGAAACCAAAATTTTAAAAGCAACGATTTACATTAAGTCCAAAAAATGTAAAATATTTAGATGTAAATCTACCAAAAGATGCCTAGGATTTGTATGCTGAAAAATTACGAAACACTGAAAGATACCGAAGAATACATAAATAGTGAAAAAACACATCGTATTCATGGAATGGGAGACTCAGCATAGTAAAGATGTTGATTCTTACAGTTTGATCTATAAACTTAATGAAATTCTAGTCAAAATCTCAGCAAAATTTTTTGTTGATATGGACAAAATTTATATGGAAAGACAAAGAAACTAGAAGGGCCAAAACATTTTTTTAAGATGAAGAATAAAATTGAAGCTGTAACAGAATCAGGACTTACTGTCTAAAACTTCAATAATAAGTCAATGTGATTTTGGCAAAGGGATAGACATAAAAATGAATGAAATATAATAGAGGGTCCAAATATATAATCACACAAATAAGGCTGATCAATTTTTAAAAGATGTTAAAAACAGTGAATGAATAAAGGACAGTCTTTTCACAAATGATGTGGGAGTGATTGGACATCCAACTAAATAACCCTCAACCTCTACCTCATTGTTTATACAAGAATTAACTCAGAATGGATTATAGATCTAAATGTAAAGGTATACAACTTTAGAAAACATAAGAGAACATTTTTATGACCTGGAATCGGACAAAAAAATCTCTTAGGTATGACACTAAAACCATGACTCATAAAAGGGAAAAAAAAAAACCCCAGTGAACTGGACTTTATTAAAATAAAAAGACTTTTGCTCTGCAAAAGGTACTGTTATAAAATGAGAAGTCAAGCTACATACAAACTGGGGGTAAATATTTGCAAATCAGATATTTGACAAAGGACTCATATCCAGAGTAAAGAATTCTCAGACTTGTTAGTATGAAAACAACCCCACCAAAAACATAAGCCAAAAACTTGAACAAACATATCACTATGGGCAATATAAGGTTGACAAATATATTCATGAAGAGGTCTTCAATATTATTAGAAATTAGGGAAAAGCAGATTAAAGCCATGATGAGATGCCACCACACACCTATTAGAATGGCTACATTAATGGTGGTGATAAACACTGTTAATGCCGTGTGCTGCCAAGGGTGCAGAGCAAGAGGGCCTCTCAGTCATTGCAGTGGGAATGCAAAGGGTATGGCCATTCTGGAAACAAGTTTGGTGGTTTCTTATAAAGTTAAACATACACTTAGCATATAACTTGATGATCCCATTCCTAGGAATTTAGAGAAATGAAATTTTATAGAGCTGTATTCATAATCATCAAAAACTGGAGTCCACTCAAATGCCCTTCAACAGGTGAATGGATAAACAAACTGGTGTGTCAGTACAGTGGAATACTACTCATCAATAAAAAGAAATGAACTATTCCTACACACAACAAAGGCATTATCCTGAGAGAAACCAATCTCAAAAGATTTCATACTGTATGAGCCCATTTATAGAGCATTCTTGAAAAGGTAAAACTATGAGTGGTTGCCAGGGGCTGGGAGTGGGTGGAGTTTGTGACTACAGAGAGGCAGCACAAGTGATTCTTCTGGAGCGATGGAGCTGTTCTGTACCCTGGCAGGGCAGTGGTTACAGGAATCTGCACATGGGTTAAAATTCAAAGGACTATACACTAAAATAAAAATCAATTTTACCATATGCTAACTTGAAAATTAAATAAATGATATAGACAGAAAATAAACATAAAAGCAGGGAAAAGAAAAGAGGAAAGGAGGGAGGGACAGAGACAGAGATTGAGAGAGATGGGGGCAGGAGGATAAGGCATATAGACTTGAGATGAAAAAGGAGCTGGGCAATAGGAAGGCATAAGCAAGAAGGATATATTAGGATACTAGGAAGTAATTTAAAATGATAAAATAAATTAAAAGTCATAGAAACAGTCAATAGAGGATTGATTACTGCAGACACTGTAACCAGTTATATGGAAACAAGCTTAAGGAGTAAGAGTAGGGGAAAGGGAATAAAGAAATGAATACAGTCATGAAAAAAACTGATAGATGTAGAAGACTAACAGCATTTATCCACAGATATTCATGGAGAAAAGATCAGAGAAGACCTGGCTGGGTGGCTCAGTTGGTTGGAGCATCATCCTGTACACTAAAATGTTGTGGGTTCAATCCTCAGTTGGGGCTTTTATGGAAGACAACCAATCAATGTTTCTTTCTCACATTGATGTTTCTCTCACTCTCTCCCCCATGTTCTCTTTCTAAAATCAATAAATGTATCCTCTGGTGAGGATTAAAAAAAAGACCAGGGCAAATGGAAAAGCACCTATATGCAAAGAAGAGTTCAAGACAAATAATAAACTGTATTTAAAAAAACCCTTTTAATTGTGGAAGGTAAAAATCTAAGACTAAAATGTAGTCCTAAACCTTAAGTAACACAGGGTCAAAACACACAAAATAAAAGCCACTAGAAATGAAATAAATTTCTGGAAATACCATAACTAAGGGTTTTAAAATATCCTTTGTTGATTTTTGACTAATAAGATTGCTGGAAATGTGGATATAAATAAGTTAAACAGTGTAATTAAAGTGAATGCCAACTATCTCTATCTTGAAGCTTGAACCCTTCAACAAGAGAATCACTTCCTTTTCCAGTATCCACAAAACTGGTGATATACCTATTAACTTCTAAGAAAAACTTCATTAAATTCTTCCCCAATGCCCCAGAAGTTGCTCAGCCCATATTTTCTGATGAAAACATCATAGGAGTAGAACTTCATGACATAAAACAAGAAATATAAATGGGATGGAGTAGGAATCAGGTGAGAGCTTAAAAATGATGAGCTCTTGAAATTGCTTCTTAGCAAATAGGAGGGGCAGTTAACTAGGGACACCACATAGGTTGACAGATAGGGAGAACGCACTATGGTTGGAGGCCATCAGTGAGTAATGGCATCAAGCTGCCACGTGTGACTCTTTTTTCCAAGTCATGTACAGTATCACTGAGGACCAGAGGTATGCAGAGAGGGTGTTATTGAAAAGACAAGAGGGTAAAGACATTTAAGCCTCTGGCCAGAAGAGGTTGGAGGGCTTTTCCGTATGGGTAAGGTTAGGAAAGTAGTAATACCACAGCAGTAGTGTACTAATGGACCAGAGGAAGGGAAAGAGTTTAGGTTTAGGGATTTGATGAGGTTAAAGAGTTGGTAAAAAGGGAGCATGGAAATAAAAGGATGAAAGATCATTGGGTTGTTTAACAAGTGTTGGTGAGGATGTGGTGAAAATGGAATCTTTGTGCACTGTTGGTGAGATTGCAGATTGGTGCAGCCACAATAAAATACAGTATGGAGGTTCCTCAATAAATCAAAAATAGAACTACTATATGACCCAGAAATTTCACTTCCAGGTATTTATCCAAAGAAATCCCAAACACTAATTTTAAAGGATATATGCATTCCTATGTTAATTGCAGATTTATTTACAATAGCCAAGATATGGGAGCAACTTAAGTGTCCATTGAGAGACGAATAGATAAAGAAGATGTACATTTACATAGTGGAATATTAACTCAGCTGTAGAAAAAAAGAATGAAGTTTTGCAATTTGTGAAAGCATGGATAGACTTAGAGGATATTATACTAAGTAAAATAAGTCTGACACAGAAAGACAAACACCATATGATATCACATGTGTGTCAAACCTGGAAAAAAGGAACAAACAAAATAGAAACAAACTCATAGATACAGAGAACAAATTGATGGTTGCCAGATGGGAGGGGAGTTGGAAGGTTGGATGAAAAAGGTGAAAGGATAAAGAAGTATAAATTGGACTTCTGGCCAAGATGGAGATACACTGTGCCTCCTCACACAACCAAAAGAAGGACAAAAACAAATTTAAAAACAAAAAACAACCAGAGCTGTAAGAAAATTGAACTGTGTGGAAGTCCAATAACCAAGGAGTTAAAGAAGAAACATTCAACATTCATCCAGATGGGTAGGAGGGGCGGAGACAGGCAGCCAGGGCAGAGAGGACTTACGGCAAGGCAGCAGCTGGAGGACTGGGGTGGGTGGCTGCAGCTGGCAGACCAGGCAGTCTCATATTTGCTTGAGGATAAACTGGGAGGAACAACTGGGGAGTGAGACAGACGAACAACCCAGGGTTCCAGTGCAGGGAAATAAAACCTCAAAACCTCTGACTGAAGAAACTTGTGGGGGTTGAGGCAGTGGGAAAAACCTCCAGCCTCACAGGAGAGTTCATTGGAGAGACCCACAGGGTCCTAGAATGTACACAAAACCACCTGCTCTGGAATCAGCACCAGAAGGGCCTAATTGGCTTCTGGGTAGCAGAGGAAGTGACTAAAAGCTAGCTGAGAACTGAGCAAGCAGCATTGTTCCCTCAGACCCCTCCTCCACATATAGCGCCACAGTGCAGTGATGTGGGTTGCCCTGCTCTTTCAAATACTTAAGGCTTTGCCCCTTACTACGTAACAGGTAGGCCGAGACAAAAAAAAAAAATGGCCTGAATGAAAGAACAGGTGAAAGCTCCAGAAAAAATGCAACTAAGCAATGAAGAGATAGGCAACCTATCAGATGCAGAGTTCAAAACTCTGGTAATCAGGATGCTCACAGAAATGGTTGAGTATGGTTGCAAAAGAGAGGAAAAAGTGAAGGCTATTCAAAGTGAAAGAAAGGGAAATGTACTGGGAACCAAGAGTGACAGGAAGGAAGCCGGGACTCAAATCAATGGTTTGGAGTGGAAGGAAGAAATAAACATTCAACCAGAACGAAATGAAGAAACAAGAATTCAAAAAAATGAGGAGAGGCTTAGGAACCTCCAGGAAAACATTAAATGTTCTAACATCCAAATCATAGGGGTGCCGGAAGGAGAAGAGGAAGTGCAAGAAATTGAAACTTATTTGAACAAATAATGAAGGAGAACTTCCCCAGTCTGGCAAAGGAAATAGACTTGCAGGAAGTCCAGGAAGCTGAGAGTCCCAAAGAGGTTGGACCCAACAAAGCATACACCAAGGCACATCATAGGTTAAGAATAAGGTAGAGAATCTTAAAAGCAGCAAGAAAAAAGGAGACCGTTACCTGCAAAGGAGTTCCCATAAGACTGTTAGCTGATTTCTCAAAAGAAACCTTGCAGGCAAGAAGGGACTGGAAAGAAGTATTCAAAATCATGAAAGACAAGAACCCATATCCAAGATTACTCTATCCAGCAAAGCTATCATTTAGAATGGAAGGGCAGATAAAGTGCTTCGCAGATAAGGTCAAGTTAAAGGAGTAGTCTATGACATGTTAAAGGGACTTATCTAAGAAAATGAAGAAGATCAAAAATATGAACAGTAAAAGGACAACAAACTCACAACTATCAACAACCAAACCTAATAACAAAAACAAAAACTAAGCAAACAAGTAGAACAGGAACAGAATCACAGAAATGGAGATCTCATGGAGGGTTGTCAGAGGGGAAGGGGCAGGAGAGAATGGAGGAAAAGGTATAGGGAATAAGAAGCATAATTGGTTGGTACAAAATAGATGGGGAGGTTAAGAATAGTATGGGAAATGGTGAAGCCAAAGAACTTATATGTATGACTCATGGACATGAACTAAGGGGGGGGGGAATGTGGCTGAGAGGGGGGCTGCAGGGTAGAGGGGAATAAAGGAGGGGGAAATGGGACAACTGTAATAGCATGATAAATAAAATATATTTAAAATAAAAAAATACAAATTGGCAATCACAGGATGTAAAATACAGCATAGGGAGTATAGCCAATAATATTAACATTAACTATATATGGTGTCAGATGTATATTTGAAATATCAGAGGGATCACTTTATATGATCGTCTAACCACTATACTGTACACCTGAAACAAATATAAAATAATATTGAATGTCAATTGTAATTGAAAAATAAAGGATTGATTATTGGGTTGTTCAGAGGAAGTGCTGTTGCAGGTGATGCTCCAGGTGGCTGGCCTCGAATGGAGGCTGGCCAGAATGAGACGGGATGATTTATCACATTTGCCTTCAGGTTGTCTGTCATTCTCATCCTACTTCTCCCAAATCCATTTGTTTTAATATCACATTGGAGGGGCACTCTTTTAGCCCTGAAATTTATCTTGATAATTATATAATTTGATCTAAAGCTCTCGAAGGAGAAAGGAAATTCACATTTTTAAGCCTCTGCCATGTGCTTTACATTCTGTTTTAACATTATTACCATCTGTAATTAGGGTAACTATATAATTTATTGTCCACATTATGGGACTTGGAAGAATAAAAGGGCAACACATAGACTGCAGCTGTTGTCCTGAGCAAACTGGCTACATGGTCATCAAGCAGCCCTTTGAGGGGAACTGAGGCTCAGAGGTATCTTTTGACTAAGATCAGGCAGTTAGTGAGAGTCATGACGGAGGCAGAATTCAAACCCAGGTATCTCTGTTTCCAAAGTCCAACTGTTGCTAATTCAGTTCCAAAATCATTGGTACCAGCTCTTCAGGATCTTCACTTGCTCTTCATTTGTCTGGCTTGACAGACTGTCTTCTAGACAGATGCTGTGACTTCCCCAGCTGGAAGTCTGTCTCAGCACAGATAATTAGATGCGTGATAACTGTGTGACTGCCAGCAGTGATGGGGTGCCAGCTGTTCTAGGAGCCTTTGGCCTCAATATGCTCTGGATGACTTCGATGCTGCAAGTGGGTTCACTGTGTCATCAGAGACTATCAGATGAGGTCATAGGGGACAGAAGGTTAGTGGGGCTGGGAAGGAGATTCTGCTGGATTCATGCTCACAACAGCCACAGCATCAGAGAACCTTGGAGTTAGCAGAAGTAATGAGTAATCAGGAATCAATGGGACATGGAGGAATAGGTTGTAGAGTGGAGAGCTAAAGAACCTTCCAACTTGAGAAGCATGGTAGGGCAGTAGGGAGGGATTTGGGGTTAACCAAGGCTGGTTAAACTGTCAGCCACAAGGAAGTCACTGGAATAGAAGGAGAGGGGCTAGGCAGGGCAGCAAAAATAGGTGGCTGGCTATAAAATTTTTCACCTGTTAATCTCTCTCCCTCTAACCCTGCTTGATCCTGGGGTATGTGCTGATGGTGTCCAACTGATTTAAATTTGGGTCTGTGTTGTTCACCAAGGTTTTTTTTCTTCTTCTCTCTTCATCTTTTAGTTCTATTTATTTATTTATTTTCAATGGTCTCATTTCTTTATTTTTTAAAAATATTTTATTGTTTATGCTATTACAGTTGTCTCCCTTCATTTCCCTCCACCCAGCCCGGCCCCACTTCCATAATCAGTCCCCTTATGAACCAAATAAACTGAGCAAAAGAGAACCAGAGGCATAGAATCATTGAGGGTTCTTGATGCAGACTATAAGTTTTAAAACATCACTCTGCACACCCAGTTATTGCTCTGCAGTCTTTGGGAAGCAGGATGGGGTCCCTGAAGGCTAGAACAATGGATTCTTGGAGGCCATAGGTGCACAACTAAATTTTTTAAAAAATTAATTCGCAATTAATAAAAGGATACATTCTTTTTGTAATAAATTCAGAATGTGAAAGATCAGGCTATAAAGTCTCTTTGCCTAGAACCCTCAAACAAGGGTCCTTTACCTCTTCCCCATATGTAACCATTACTTTAAATCAATTTTGGGTATATCCTTCCATATTCTTTTCTATATATTTACATCCATATATGACCTTGTAGAAAAATTTTTTATTGTAACTTTCTCTTGAAGATTTGGAGGACCTTATTTTTCAAAACTTTTTATTTTGACATAAACTCAAAATTAGAAAAAAGTTGTAGGAATAGTACAAGGAACATCTATATACTCCTTACCTTATTTACCAGTTGTTTATAATTTGCCTGATCTGGATTATCATTCTTTTCATTAAATATGTTATATATGTGTATATTTTTTCTGAGCAATTTGAGTTAACATAATGGTTCCCACTTATCCCTAAATACTTCAGTGTGTCTTTCCCAAGAACAAGGATGTTCTCTTACATATGCTGCATAGGACACGTATGCAAATCAGGAAATGTAGCATCCACCCATGCTAGCATCTAGTCTGGATCCAGATTCATCAACTGAACCACTGATGTCCTCAGACCTTTTTCTTAAACAAGGAGGCATTATGTTGTAATCATCTGTCTTCATCTTGCTACTTTCTTCAACATGTTAGTGCATACGGGTAGCCCAAACTTACTAACACAGGCATAGTATTTGACAGTATGCAAGTGCTGTGGATTCTGTACCTGTCCCCTGTTGATGGGCACTCAGGGTATGTCTTACTTCTTATCATTGCAAACATCCTCAAACATTCCTGAATGTTAGTGGGTGTTGCTTTGAGTCACTGTTCTGAGGACACATAGTGAGGACAAATGAAGACTCCTGATATACCTTTACAAGGAATTAATAAAGAGAAGGTCCTGGTTCACACAATGTGAGATAAAGATACTAAAGCAGCACAGTTATTCAGACTTTTCCCTGTAGTTGAAATTTGGGGGTGGGGGGCGGATTAAGAAATTTCTTGGTGAAGAACAATTCTTAGTGAAATAGTTAACATTAGAGCTATCTTTTCATGGATTCAGGAATGACTTAGGGTAACTTTGACAGAATGCAGAGACCTCGTTTGCTGTAAAGACTCTTTGATAGAAACAGCTGGACCTCACCTTCTTTCCGCCCAGCTTCACATCTGAGGCAAGCAGTGTTCTCTTGATCAGAACACTTTTCTCTTGTACCTTTAGTAAACTTCCACCAGCAACGGGAGGGAGGTGGGGAGAAGGTTGCTATTTCTGCTTTGTGTGAAGCATTTTGTACTATCTGTGCTGGCTGAATCTCAACCAAGATAGTAAAGAAACATTTATCAAGAAAATTCAAAGTCAGTCTTGCCAAGTGTGGTCTAGAGAGATGCTTCCTCGATGCATTTGTGGCTGTCCTACTGCTGGGAAACAGGACTTTGAAAAGCTTTAGGAGGGACAGGCCTGTGGATCTTAGCCTGTAGCTGCTGTCAGCTGCTCATAATACAGCAGTCATAGTAGGCACAACTCATGGAGATGTGAACACCACCAGTCCCAGAACCAGTTCCACTCCATTCCTTTCCAAGGAACTTTTGGCACTGGTAGAGGACAGACCTAAAAAGGACAGAAGTAAAAGAAAGGATCCATAAGGGTTGGGAGAGACATGGAGTCATGCATCAGTTAGGCATGTCTGGTTCAGGGGAAGATGCTGCCCAAGGAAAGGTCATTATAAACTCCGGTCATAGTTGTGAGATTGGCTCAAGTATACAACACACTCTTATTGTGCAAAGAACACTGTGGAAGAGCTGTGAAGTCTTCAACTTGTAAGAGAAGCATGTTCTCCCATGACCGTCCTGTGCTGTCAGTCTCTAAGATGGGGAAGAGATGTGGCCTTAGCAGAGAAAAGAAAGATGAGCTGTTTCCATTTACATATGTGTTGCCGATCAACCATACAAGTTTCCGGCACTTAAGAGCGTCTCAGTTGTGTGTTTATGTAGCCTACTATGTGATAGATGTGTCATTCTAAGATCCCAGCCTAGAAACTGACGCATGGTAGTTTTCTTGGAAGGCTCAAAAAATGAAGTGTTTTTCTATGCCAGCCATTTTCAACCTTTTTCTTTTCATGGAACCCATAAACTAATTCTAATACTAAAATTCTGTGCACACCAAAAAAAAAAAAACTATGTTTTTTCGCTGATCTAACAAAAAATAGGCATAATTTTGATTCATTCACACTGGGCAGCTATTGTTGTGTTGGCTGTTGTCATTTTTTATTTGACAATCTAAAGGAAAAAGAGGTCACTGTCCCTTGCATGTTTTAAAAATTCTTTTTTTAAAAGACTTTATTTATTTATTTTTAGAGAGAAGGGAAGGGAAGGAGAAAAAGGAGAGAAACATCGATGTAGGAGAGAAACATTGATGTGAGAGAGAAAAGTCTATTGGTTGACTCTTGTCCAACCCCAACTGGGGACCTGGCCCTCAACCCAGGCATGGGCCCTGACCGGGAATGGAACTGGTGACCTCTTGGTCTGAGGGATGATGACCAACCTACTGAGCCACACCATTCAGGTCCATGTTTTAAAAAATTGCGGCACACCAGTGTGCCTGCCCCAGCACACTGGTGGAAAATCGTGGTTTTTTGGGGGGAAAATGCATGGACATCCTAGGAAATTATATCATGTAGAAAAGCTTTACTTAAAACATGCTCTACAAGCATCACCTGGGAGTTTGTTAGAAAAGCAGATAAACAGGTCTCGCTTTGACTTACTGAACCAGAATCTAGGTGGCCGTGGGTCCCAGGAGTCTATCTCACAGCCCTGTGGGTGACTCTCCTGCATGCTAGGGTTTGAAAGGCATTCCTGGAAGGGTTCAAATGCAAAGGTCAGATGTATTATTCTCAAGAAGAGAGATCACAGGAGGTTCTGTTTAATACCAGTTCATTCGGAAATGGTTAAATCTTCATAATACAAATCGACAAATGTAGTAAAAGAGGGCAGTGAGTAATAATAATAATGTGCAAATAATATTGCATTTATTGACTATTCCTTAGGTCTCAGGTTCTATGCCAAACATATATATTCTTTATCTGATTGTATTCTTGTAACAATCCAGTCAATGAGTTATATATTATCTCCACTTTATCAGTCAAGAAACTGAGGTGCAAAAATATGAAGTAATGATAGACAAGAAGCAGACTCCAGCATCTTGTATCCCTACATCCATAACATTGTACAATCTGGCTACTGTGTCATTAGAAATCAACTACACTTTGACTAAATTGGTTTTATATCTTCCTTGGGGACAGGATCAACATCTTATGTTGTCCTCTGTGTGCCTAGTGCCTATCAAAATGTCTAACACATAGTAGAGACCTCTGCTTATTGAACTTAACTGAATCAAAGAAAACATGCTTGCTTCTGGTACAAGAACGAGAATGCAACCTGCAAGTGGAAGTGGAGCATGAATTCCACCTGTGGATAAGTGGAAGAAAGTGACATTATGCTAGAGTGCAGAGAAATGTCAGTGCAGAGTAACTTACAGCTTCTATCCTCAGGTCCTTTGTCACTCATTTGACAGCCTCCCAGCCCTTTCTCACTTCATTTATTTAGTCCCAACCCCTTACTAGCAATATGATCATAAGCAAGTCAGGTGTTCTTTTTCCCCCTCCAGCCATGGTCAGCTGTTTGAATGTAGGAAAATAAAAGGGACAATATTTGAATTTAACTAGGGTTATGGTTTTGTCAGATAAATAAAATGGAAAGAAAAATGAACAAGGGAGTTGAGGGTGTTTTCAAAGGAGTGATTATAATGCACCATAAAATCTAATCTGGGCTGAATGGAGTAGAGGCAAGAAGGAATGGGAGATAGAGGAAATTTATGGGGATCAATAGATTGATTGGTGGCAAAAGACTTATTGCTGTGGGGTACTAGATTTAATTAACTAGGAAAATAGGAAGTGGTATAAGATCTTGGGGTACATAAAATTGAATTAAGAAAGTGGTGTCATTTTGGGGGATAACAAGCTCCAGGTAGGAAGTGACTGATGAGGTAGAAGCAAGGGATGCAGGAAGTAAGGGGGTGCTCTAATCCCTACTATGCAATATTCTGTTTCTGTTGTTTTATTGCACTTATGGAACAGTTAGAAATGATGTTCCATAATGCCAGTGGTTATGAATATCTGTCTTATTCCTGAGTTTAGTAGGATTGCATTTATCATTAACTGTGTTGCTATTTCAGATAGCCTTTATCCTGTGAATCAAATTAGCTATTTCTAACTAATTGCAATGATCTTGAGGTTTTCCCCTTTGACCTATAAATATGATGACTATTTTAATAGTAGAGATACTAAGGTTGAACCACCTTCGCATTCCTTCTAGGTGTCTTATATATTAGTCTTCTGGCAGATAGTTTGATTCAATCTGCTAATGCTATATACTTTGGATTTTTCTATCATAAGTGTGATGGTTGGCACAGTATCCTTAAGATCCGTACAACTTCCATTTTCTCATCTCCTATCCCTGGTTTTTGAATCAATTCTTAATTAACTTCTTCCTGTTTCTCCAGCCTGATGTCTTATTCCACCTTAATATGGCCAGCATCTGCACTGCCGACCCTCTGCTTTCTTTCTCTCTCCAGGCTGGTCTTATAACTTCTTTTAAACAGTGTTCTTGATTGAAGGTGAACCAATATTTTTCCAGCCTTCTTTCTCTCTTTGGGCTGTTTGGACACTGGGTGTGGGTGCTACCTGGATGATGAGTATACCTTGGTTTAGTGGACAACTCTTTCTCTTAGCTTTTTCTTCTTGAATTGAAGTAAAATTCACATCATATAAAATTAACAGTTTATAAGAATTTATAGTTCAGTAGCATTTAGTACATTCACAGTGTTGTGCACACAGTCATCCTCTCTGTCTAGAGTTGAGAAATTTTTGTCACCTGTAAAGGAAACCACATACCTGTTAAGTAGTCACTCTCCATCCTCTCCCTGTCCCCAGCCTCTGGCAACTGCTAGTCTGCTTTCTGTTTATGAGATTTACCTGTTCTGCTTGTTTCATATCAGTGGAATTATATAATGTGTGACCTTTTGTGTCAGGCTACACAAATGTTCATAGAAGCGCTATTCACAATAGCTGAAAAGTGGAAACAACTCTCATGTTAATCAGCTGATGAATGGGTAAACAAAATTTGTTATATCCATATAATGGAATGCTATTCAGGGAAGCACTGACACATGCTACAATGTGGATGAACCTTTAAAACAATATGCTAAATGAAAGAAGCTAATCTTCCTTGTAGCTTTGTGGAAAACGAACTTAGAGGACTTACAGTTCATCTTGGGGGTGGAGTAGGAAGAGCATTAAGAAAGTCAGAAATAAATTTTAAACCAATTTAAATCAATTTTTAACCATAGGTTATCGGTTTCTCTCACTTAGGATGCTTTTTAGCTATTGATGTTAATAAATTAAAATTCTCATTAAGTAAGTGTGATACCTTCAAGAACCCTTCTATAGGTTCTATAGCCATTGCTGGTTGGTGCTGAAACATTTGGGACATTATCGATGCTGAAACTGCTTTTTCTTTTTTCAGTAAGAGATGCTAAAAACCTTGTACCTATGGACCCAAATGGCTTGTCAGATCCCTACGTGAAACTGAAACTCATTCCTGACCCCAAAAGTGAGAGCAAACAGAAGACCAAAACAATCAAGTGCTCCCTCAACCCCGAGTGGAATGAGACGTTCAGATTGTAAGTTGAAATTATTGCAGCCTAGCAT
>PVKU01002915.1:80614-202693 GCA_004027475.1 Anoura caudifer | reverse complement strand
GGAGTGGGGTCCGAGAGGAGATAATGGCGCTTGCTTTACTCACTCTCAGAATTCAGTCCCTTTCACCGCTTCCCCTTTGCCTGGATTATCCTCACGTGAATGTGGGACCACCCGGTCAGCCAGCTGCCTTGTGCGGCCTCCGTGGTTCTACACAATTGCTGCCCCATGCCCAGGGTCTGCTAGTCGCCACCTGTGCACCTGGGGGCTGCCAGCCGCTGCTGCCTACGTGCCCGTCTGCACCTCCGCTTTTTCCTCCGCGACTCCGCCCCTCTTACCGGTCTGGATGAATCGATGTTGGACTTCCAAATAGTTTGATTTTTCTGAGTTCTGGTTGTTTTCTTGTTTCTAAATTTTTGTTGTCCTTAATTTTGGTTGTGAGAAGAGGCGCAGTGCGTCTGCCTACGCCTCCATCTTGGCCGGAAGTCCAGATTGGATTTTAAATATGCAACTTAGGCGTTTAATTATATCTAAGATGATGTGCTTCCTTTTCAAATCATCGTTTGTATGAGAGTTAGGGGTATGATGGACATTTATTTTAATTACTTGCCATATACATAGTTCAGATCAGCTGGTAATTTTTGAGTGCTTACAACCTAGTTGTTTGCCAGATGCAAAATAAGACCTGGTCATATATTCAGTCTTTTGTTCCAGTGTTTAGTCTTCTACCCTCCTCTCCTTTTTACCGCTTTTATTAATGGAATATGATCTCATCTAGTTCTAAGGCTTTATTTTAATCTCTGTCTTGAAGACTTCAGTTTTATATCACTGATCACAGTATCTCCTTTTAACTTCAAACTCACCCATCCAGTTGTCTCTTACATACATCCTATATATATCCACTTGCATTTCTAAGAGGCATGTCAGACTTAACATGTTCAAAACTGGACTAGATCTCTCTCTGCCAAACCTGTTTCTCCTCCATTCTTCTCTGTCTTACAAAGTTACATATCCATTCACCATCTCTCAAACCAAAAGCCTAAGTATTGCTTTCAGCTTTTCCCTTACATTCCACATTTAGAGCATCACCAAAGCAAGTTAGTCTTCTCTTCAAATTATACTCTACATCCAGCCACTACTCTCTACCCCCATTACTACCACTCTTATGATAGTCTCCTAATAATTTCCTCATCATCAATTATCCATGCAGCCAGCCACCTGGAAATCTTCAACAATATAAATCTGATCATGTTACCTCCTCTACTACCTAAATGTAAATCATTAGTGGATTTCTGTTACATTCAAAATCCAATCTCTTCAGCCTGATCTTTCATCTAATTCTCTAACCTCATCTCCTACCTTTCATCATAGTTACTTTGCTTAGACCATACCAACTTTCTTGCTGTTTTTCAAATATACCATACTTCATACTATATATTGCTTTTGTGTTCTTCCCTCTGCCTAGAATGTTCCTGTTTTCATTCCTCACTTCATTCTGTGCCCAGAAATGTTGCTTCCTTGAATCTTTTTCTGACCTCCCTGAAAATTCTCCTCTTTACTCTGTGCCTCCCCAGCAATTCTGAGTTATAAGTCAGACTTCATCAGGGTTTGGTTGCTATCCCCCTGCTCTGCTGTATTCTGTGACCATAACTACTTCTGCTTATCCTTACCTCAGCATTTATTATTTGTATCATTCATGTCCCCCAACATCAAGTTCCAGGATAGGGACTTTCATCTGTGTTTTTCAAAGCTGCATCCCTAGTACCTGGCTCATAGTAGCCATTCAATAAATATCTATAGTTTACCAAGGAAAAGAGCCTCAGAAATAATAGAAATTCTTTTTACTTCATTAATCTAAAAAAAGGCAAAAGAAATTGCTGGTCTCTCACATTGTATTGCATTTTCAGTGTCTTTGAGAAAACATAATGACAAAAAGCTATTATGAATTCAGTAATGCTTTTAAAAGAAATATGTATTTTGATCACAGCAAAATGTGTTCAGCAGAATAGTGACTGTATAGGCAAGCACCTTTTTACTTAATTTATGAACAGTTCTCATATGGATTTACTGACCTTGTAATGACTGAGTGAGTTCCTCTAAGGAATTGTGACCCATGGATTGTGAACTGTTGTAATTGACTCATTCCTAATCAACTTGAGATTTGCATTTAAATGGTTTCTTTTTAGCATAATTACTCTACCACAGACAGTTTGATGTAACTGGAGGAAAAAAATAACCAAAACTGCCTTGGGATTTCCAAAGAACTAAAATCATCTGACCTAGCTACTTACTATATTTATGATTTTGGTTACTTAACATCTTAGAACCTCATGTTATATATTATAGATATAATTATATGAAGTATTTTGGTAATGTTTCAGCTACTCAATACATACTCCTTTTTTCTCCTTAATGTAGTAATACCACTTTTTTAGGACTTCATCTTTCTTAATTTATTTCTGTCTTTGCTGTAGCTACTACAGCTTTGCACACACACCCTAAAGCGTCCAGTCATCTCTGTTCATGGGCCAACAAGACAAGCCATTATGTTCTCATTTTAGTTCATAGATACAGGGATCTTGGTTGAGCTGGAGCAGAAAATCATCTCTTTCTATGAGATATAAATTACCCATCTGTTTCATTTACTTTATTTCTATTTCTTTGGGTCTTCAACATGCCAGACACACAAAATGGAATCATTATGATATTTCAAACCACTCAGATAAATAATAAGGATATAGGAATTAAGAAAGTTGTGTTTGCATTCATCCAACATTATTGACTGCAGTTTAAGGAACAGACTGATGTTAAGAAAAAGAAATGAATAGGCTCAGTTTCTTTGTTCAAAATCTAGTGGATAAAAATGCCAAAAAAAATTATAGTTTTTAAGCGGTGCAACTTTAGCACCTACAGCGATGTTCCTGACTTTGCCTGGGGCTTGTGGGATGAGATAAGGGATGCCTTAGAACATCTCTAAGAGGTTAGATGTCCCGACTTTTTTGGTACCATGGACCGGTTTTGTGGGGTTTTTCCACAGACCAGGGGTTGGAGGGTGGTTTCGGGGTGATTCAGGTACATTACATTTATTATGCGCTTTATAATGAAATAATTATACAACTCATTGTAATGTAGAATCAGTGAGAGCCCTGAGCTCATTTTCTGCAACTAGACAGTCCCATATGGGGGTGATGGGAGACAGTGACTCCCAAAGTGTGTTGCTTATGTCCAGGCTACTCTCATTCTGGTTCCTGTCACTACAGAAAACCCTGCTTCACAAAAATAGGATGCTGGAAATGGAAGCAGGCTTTTCAGTGCTTTTGTGACAATCTCAAGATATTCCACCTTGACTTTAATCCAGAATGTAAGGAGATGAAGCTTTGCTTGCTTGCCTGCTGCTCACCTCCTGCTGTGCGGCCCAGTTTCTAACAGGCCACTGACCGGTACTGGTCTGTGGCCCCAGGAGATGGCGACCCCTGCCTTAGAATGTACTAGGTGGAGGGTTTCAGGAGAACATTCTAGGCAGAGGGCATGCTGTGCTTAAAAGGCATGGAAGCATTGTCATGTATGTAATGAGTGATCCCTCTGGCCAGAACGTAGTTTACATCACAGAAAATGGTGGTGGGGAGACTGATAAGGTAGTTTGGGACTAGGCTAACCTGTAATGATCTTGCATGTCATCCAGGATTTGAAGTCTTCAGTATTGTCAGTGGAAAGCCAGCAAAGGTTTTAAAACCAAGAAAAGATGAAAGGAGTTCGGCAGCAGTGTGAAGGATGGATTCTGGGGAAGATGATAGTATAGGGGGATGTTGAAAGAGTAAGATGAGTTAAAAGGTAAGAGATATCAGTAGGTAGTATGATGAAGTGAAAAGAGCCTGGGCTTTAGAACCAGACCTGGTTTGTTTTTGTTTTGTTTTGTTTTGTTTTTTAATTTATTTTAATTGTTGTTCTTGCACAGTTTTCTGTCTTTTACTCTCATCCCAGCCCACCACCCCAGCCCTCCCCACCCCTGTCCCATTTCCACTCCCCTAGTTTTTATCCATGTGTCCTTTATACTTGAACCTGTAAACCCTTCCCTCTTTCCCCGATCTTCCCTCCCCTCTCCCCTCTGGTGACTTTCCTTAAAGCAGTCCCTTTAGCATCTCTTACAGAACTGTTTTGGTAGAGGTGTATTCTTTTAGACTTCTTTTGTCTGGGAATCTCCTTATTTGGCCTTCTATCTTGATTGAAAGCCTTGCTGGGTAAAGTAGTCTTGGTTGCAGGCCTTCGGTTCTCATTACTTGAAATATTTCTTGCCATTCTCATCTGGCTTGGAGCATTTCCATTAAGTCTGCTGCTAACCTTATTGGGGCTCCCTTGTATGTTACTTCCTTTTTCTCCCTTGCTGCCTTTAAGATTCTCTCTTTGTCCTGGAATTTTGCCATTTTAATTATGATGTGTCTTGAAGTGGGCCTCTTTGGGTTCCTCTTGATTGGGACTCTCTGTGTTTCCTGGATTTGTGTGGCTTTTTCTCTCATCAAATTAGGGACGTTTTCCATCATTACTTTTTCAAATAGGTTTTCTATCCCTTGCTCCTCTTCTTCTCCCTCTGGTATCCCTATTATACGGATATTATTACATTTCATATTGTCTTGCATTTCTCGTAATCCCTCCTCATTCTTTCTGAGCCTCTTTGCCTTTTCTTGCTCTTTCTGGGTGTTCTTTTCTGCTTTGTCCTCCAACTCGCTGATCCGATCTTCTGCTTCATCAATTCTGCTTTTCATTCCTTCCACTATGTTCTTCAGTTCAGAAATTGTGTTCTTCATTTCCTCTTGGCCCTTGTTGATAGTTTCTATTTCTTTTTTCATGTTGATATAGTTTGCAGTGAGTTCCTTGTAGCTTCCCTGTAGTTTCTGGTAGCTCTTTGAGAGCTCTTGGAGCTTCCTGACAACATTGCTTTGAACTTAAAATCTGATAGTTGAGTTGCCTCCATTTCATTTAGCATTCTTTCTGGGGCTTCCTCCTTTCCTTTCATTTGGGGATTGTTTCTTTGTCTTCCCATTGTTTGTGAGACTCTTCTTGTCAGCCTCAGCTTCTTAAAGTGATCTGTTCTGGCTCCCTGGGTTTATGGTGTGAACTTCTGTGGTAGAATACCTGTGAGATTCAGTGGTGCAGTCTCCTTCAGGTATCCTAGTATTCACAGCTTCCACTGTTTCAGCTGTTGGGATGCTCTCTTTTTGGGTCCAACTCTGGTTTTTTCACATTCCAGGTTTGTTTGTTTGTTTGTTTTTGTTTGTTGTTGTTGTTGTTGTTTGTCTCACCTAGGATCATGGGTGTGAGCTCTGGTCTTCCACAAAGCCCCCTCCTCCTGTCGCAGGGCTGCTGGTTGCAGAGCTGCCTCGGGTCCCGGTCCTAGGGCCACCTCTGGTCTCAGGGCTTCCCCCGGTCACAGGGCCGCCCTGGTCCCAGACCTGGTTTTAGAGCTACGATCTGTCTCATTGTAGTTTTACTGGGATGTTGCTTACCATTATTTGTTTTATATATGTAGTGGTTTCTCCCTTGAGAGGTCTTTGTTCTAAAGCATTTTGTTTTAACTTATTTATTTTTAGAGGGGAAGGCAGAGAGAAAGAAGAGAGGGAGAGAAACATCAGTGTGTGGTTGCCTATAGCTCACCCCCCACCAGGGACCCAGCCTACATCCCAAGCATGTACTCTGACCAGGAATCAAACCAGTGACCCCTTGCTTTGCAGGCTGGCCCACAACCCACTGAACCATACCAGCCAGGGCTGTTTTAAGGCATTTTTTTTATTCAGCTGAACTATATTTAACTTACTGTCTCACTTTCCAAATCAGAGCATGCCTAGAATTTCTTTTACCCATATCTGTGAATAATAAATTGGCTACAAAAGGTTTTGTAACCATCAGCATTTTGTAAACATCACTCCATTGGCTTTTGGCATTTACTTTTACTGATGAAATGACTGGCAGTTTAAATCTCATTTCTCTTAAGTAGAATTAAGTAAAAGTTGCCCTTATTTGGAGCTTTGAAACTTTTATTCTTGAAATTCAGTTATTTTCCCAGGAGAGTTCTATGTGTATGTGCTTCCCCCTGAGTATTCTGCCACAGTACTTCTCAGAGCCCATTAGAAAATGAAAACTCAAGAACAGCATGAGGAAGTTTTATTTTTTTCCTTTTTCTCCCACCTGTTTTTTTTTTTAATTTAAATTTCTTTTGTTTATGTTTTCTGCCTTTTGTTTAAAAAAAAAAAAATTCTGTTTTACAGATACTGAATGTCCTGGCCACCTCTTTGTCTCTAACCCTTTTCTCATGATTTCTGTGTCTTAAGATTCATTGTACAATATGAAGACATGTCTTAATTTGGTTTTTAAATCACTAATTGGTTGTATATTTTCCTATTCCATACCTCTTTTTGGTTATTTTGGTAGTTTTGTTTTTCTTTTTCTTTCCCTCCACCACATTTTTTACTCTTTTCAGAGCAGCTTGCTCTTTAAAAAAGAAAAACACTACTCCTCCCTGGTCTCAGTAGAAGCACTATTTATAATTTTTCTTCAACTTCTAGTATTTTTCTTCACTACTTCCATTTAGTTTGGCCATTAGTTATAATTAAATTATCATTTCTCTTCAGTATTTCTGTTCAGGTTTTTCCATCAGTTCTTGTGCTGGGTTTTTCTGAGGGTGACTAAGCCCAGCACATGGGCTCCTCAGAATGCATGGGCCAGGAGCAGATGCTCAGAGAGAGAGGAAGAACTTTTCAATTTGTCCAATAGTGGGATGGGTTGCTTAGAGAAATGAGAAGAGGAGCCTAGTTTTGTTTGCTACCCTATAGAAGTTCATCCAGACTTTCGATACATGACACACTGAGATAGCTGGAACATCATTAAAAAGTGATTAATTACCTTGTATTACCTTGGATAGACTATAAAAGATTATAAAATCTGGTGCTTTCATTTAATTAAATGTTTTCATTTGGGGGCTTACTTGGAGTTCAGTGTGATGTTATGAAGTAATATACCCTTGAGTTTTAAACAAAGAATTCCAGATACTGTCAGTACCTTCTTTGATATGAGGACATTATTTGGTGATTGTTACCAGCAAGCACCTTTGAACTGATACTTTATAAAATAATAATACTCTATTGAAGATTGAACTCTTTTAGACTAAGACCAAGTTTTACAAGATACCTAAGGGACCTCTATGTAAAAATTGCTTATTTTCTTATACGCTCCTAGTTTTTCTTCAGCACTTCTTTGTCTCTCATTGCTAATCTCTGTACTGGATATCTCAGAGGAGAAGTTCTCAGTACTAAGGAACTCTTTTTCGTTCCATAATATTAGTTCTGTATTTGATATGTTTCTATCCTATTACTTTTCATGACCTCCGTTTCCCCCTTTAGTTAGAAATGATGAAAAGATCCTGATTTAGATTGAAGAGGGAAATATGTGAGAAATTTTAATCTATCTTTAGAGTTTGAGAGCTTTCTGATTAAATCATGAACTCAAAATCAGGCATGTAGAGCCCTAGTAAGAGGAACCTTGTAGGAAACAGGAAAACCTTCCCATCCTTTTTGGAGCATTAAATCTCCTTGAGGAGAGAAGGCATAAATTTATGAAAAGAAAAATAAAATAGGGTTTAGATAGCCTGTAACAAATTTAATTTGCAAAATACAAAGGAGAATCAAAAAAAAACAAACCAGGATTTATTTACAAAAAAATATGTATTTATTCTTACTTGTTTAAATTTCAGTCACCTTCAAAGTACTCTCCATTTGGTGCAATACATTTATCAAGACTTTTTTCCCACTGCTCAAAGCAGTTTTTGAACTCGTCAATTTTGATGCCTTTTAATGATTCTGCTGTTTTTGTTTCACCTCTTCCATGTCAGCAAAACTCATTTCCCTTTGAGGACTTTTTTCAACCAGGGAAACAAACATCACTTGGGGCGAGATCTGATGAATAGGGAGGGTGGGGCACAGGGGTCATGCTGTTTTTGGTCAGAAACTGCTGAACACTCAGCATGATGTGGACAGGTGCATTTGTAAATCATCCATCATGAAATGGGCAAATGTATTGAAAGAGTCTTCAGAAAAGTTCACTGAAACTGAATGCAGCTTCTCATAACAACACCAATTGGTGCACTGGTAACAGGTGGGTTCCTAGAACACTCACCTAGTGGCAGAAGCCTGTACTACAAGGGGCCTGCCCTCCAGAAGATAATTCTGGGTTTTTTTGGGTCCCCCTTCATACCTGCATAGACAGTGCTTTGCACATGACAGGAAATGTAAGGCAATTAACATTTATTTAAAAGAGGGAGAGTGATATGTGAATTCTGAGAATGAGAAAACTGGAAACCAAAGCTCCATTAGGGCAGGCATCAGGCCTGCTCACCATAGTCCATTCTAGGGGTGTCAAACTCATTTTCACTGGGTGCCACATCAGCCTCGTAGTTGCCTTCAAAGGGCTAAATGTCGTTTTAGAAAGTTGTATAAATGTAACTACTCCTTAACAGTTAAACAAGAGATAGCACTGCCGCCAGGTAGAAACAAGGTGCCGGGTTGGATAAAACAAGGTGGAGAGCTGGATTTAGCTGCGGGCCTTGTGTTCGCCACCTGTGATCTATTCAGTGCCAGTTACTGTCCCTGGTTGGAAGGCAGGGTCTCGGTTAATGTATGTTGAATAACTGTGAATGTGTATTTTTAAACAAATTGAAGAGTGCCTTGAAGAAGATAATTTATTTGGGCAGAGGTGAGATGCAAAGGTTTGAAGAAATATTAGGGGGTAGAAATAACTGAACATGTTAGAATACCAACCTGCCTGGAGCTGTGAGAATGAGCAGGAAGGTTCTGTGTGAAATAAAGCTGCTTGCTAACGATAGGTTGGGGTCAATTTACAAGCTACTTTGATTGCTGGATTTAGGAATTTGGGATTTGTTTTTTAAGCAAAGTAGAATTTTTCTGAACAGATGCTAGCATTGTTAAAGCAGTGTTTTGGAAATATAGTCTGAAGACACAGTCCAGGTTGCAGTGAGAGTCTGGAGACCAGCTTTGAGACCAGTTGTAATATGTGAATTCTTGGAAAGTAGTCATGTCCAGTAAAATTATTAATATTTCTTTTATGTAACATATTACCTAAAGGTGCTTTTTAACCCCTAGTGATTGAAAATAATGACATGGTTGTCTTTTTTAGTATTTATTTAATTTTTCATGACATTTTGTTATTGATCTTCATGGGTGTTCTGTGAGATCATGGTATAAATTTTGAATACATTTGTTCTTTCCTTATTTGCCTTTTGTTAATGTCAAGCATGGCACATGAGACATTCCTTGTTGCTATGCAACTGCTAAATTCAATATTTAATATTAATAAAACTGAGTGGCATTAAATTCAGTTAAGAGAGGGTAGTAAAGTATGGCTTTTCAGTGTGAAATCAGTTATTTGTGAAGTTTAATGTATTGTTGCAGATAGGAATAAAAGAAGAGTGACTTGTTTACAGTTACTATTTTGATCAAAATTAGTTGTGGTTAAAACTTTGTATTTATGACCAGATTTTTCTGGGTTTCATTTTGGTCTTTCCCTTTCACTGCTTTTTGATCTGTGATTTGATTTTTTTACTGTCTGTGTGCTGTCAATGAAGTTTTTGTTTTTTTATTCTTTCCATCTCTGTTATCTTTTGTAGTTTTTAAAATTCTATCTTCCAGAGCTTTTATTTGTGTGTGTTTTGTTGTTGTTGTTGTTATTGTTGTTTCCCAGTATTATTTCTCGCTATATTTACATTTTTCCTTTTCATGAATTTATGTTTAGCATGCAAGTTTGGAGTTTGTTATAATTTCTTATAAACCCAAGTGAAAACTTGGCTTGCTTGCTTATTTATTTATTTATTTATTTATTTATTTATTTATTTTTGCTCTTCAGGATAAGAACCATTTGTAATCTCCTTTAGCTATTTGCACTGTGTACTTGGTACTTTCAAGATACTGAAATAAAAAACAATTCCTTTTTGGGTAGTAGGAGGACTTCAGAGTTGGAGACAGCCCGTGGGTTTGTTTTTGTTTTGTTTTTTTTTAAAGACTAGTGTTGAGAATATCTAGTTTGCAGAGGTAGGCAGTATCTAGCGATTCCATCTTACTGTCTTACCTACTACCATCTCCCCACCCTCAAAACCCCCTGCACAACCCCTTCTTCTCCTTAGTGTAGAGAAGAAAGCCCATGGTAATTTGGTAGGAAATGTTTTAATTATAGTAGGAAAATAATAAACAGGCATAGATACCTTCCATTTTTTTAAATGAGTACTTTGATCTTGCTAATGTTCTTGGAATAATTTTGATGGGAAGAACTAAGACTTGAGAAACAGTTGCTCCTTAATCATAAATGGAAAATCTAGAATCGAGAGAACAGCGAAAAATCAACTCTCAATAGTGTAGATACTACAAACTCTATGGATTACTTTATTGAAAATTATGGCTTAATACTAAGGACAAAGAAATCCCTAAAATTGCAGTGTTACTCTTTTTAAAGAAATGTTTTTAAATATATTTTATTGATTATGCTATTACAGTTGTACCATTTTTTCCCCCATTGTCTTCCTCTGCCAGGGAGGAACCCCCCTCCCCTTCACCAGTCCTCCCCCCCTTAGTTCATGTCCATGGTTCATGTATATAAGTTCATTGACTCTCCATTTCCTATACTGTTCTTAACCTCCTCATCTTTTTTGTATCTACCAGTTATGCTTCCTAATCCATGCACCTTTTCCCCCATTCTCCCCCTTCTTCCTCCTACCTGATAACTGTCCAAATGAACTCCATATCTGTGATTCTATTCCTGTTCTAGATGTTTGCTTAGTTTGTTTTTTTAGATTCAGTTATTGATAGTTGTGAATTTTTTGCCATTTTAATCTTCATAGTTTTTATTTTATTTTTCCTAAGTAAGTTCCTTTAATATTTCATATAATAATGACTTGGTGATGAGGATCTCCTTTAGCTTTACCTAGTCTGGGAAGCACTTTATCTGCCCTTCATTTCTAAATGATAACTTTGCTGGATAATGTAATCTAAGTTATAGGCCCTTGTTTTTCTTTTCTTTTAAATTATACTTTATTGATTATACTATTATAGTTGTCCCATTTCTCCCCATCATTCCTCCCAGCCCTTCACACCCCCTCCCACCCACATTCCCCCCCTTTAGTTCATGTCCATGTTTCATAAGTTCATTAGCTTCTACCTTCCCCACACTATTCTTGCCCTCCCTCTATTTTCTACCCACCATCAATGCTACTTATTCTTTGTCCTTTTTCTCCCTCTCTCCTCCTTCCACTCCCCTGTTGCAAACCCTCCATGTGATCTCCATTTCTGTGTTCCTGCTCCTGGTCTAGTTCTTTGCTTAGTTTGCTTTTGTTTTAGGTGTGGTTGTTAATATCTGTGAGTTTGCTGTCTTTTTACTGTCCTAATTTTTTTATCTTCTTTTTCTTAGATAAGTCCCTTTAACATTTCATATAATAAGGGCTTGGTGATGATGAACTCCTTGAACTTGACCTTATCTGAGAAGCACTTTATCTTCCCTTCCATTCTAAATGAAAGCTTCACTGGATAGAGCAATCTGGGATGTAGGTGCTTGACTTTCACAACTTGGAATATTTCTTTCCAGCCCCTTCTTGCCTGTAAGGTCTCTTTGGAGAAATCAGCTGTGATAGTCTGATGGGAACTCCTTTGTAGGTGACTGTCCCCTTATCCCTTGCTGCTTCTAGAATTCTCTCCTTCATTTTAATCTTGGCTAATGTAATTACGATATGCCTTGGTGTGTTCCTCCTTGGGTTCAACTGCTTTGGGACTCTCTGAGCTTCCTGGACTTCCTGGTAGTCTATTTCCTCTGCCGGATTGGGGAAGTTCTCCTTTATTATTTGTTCAAATAGGTTTTCCACTTGTTGCTCTTCCTCTTCCCCTTCTGGTACCCCTATAATTCAGATGTTGGGACGTTTAAAGATGTCCTGGGGGTTCCTAAGCCTCTCCTCATTTTTTTGAATTCGTGTTTCTTCCTTGTTTTCTGTTTGGTTGTTTCTTTCTTCCTTCTGGTCCAGTCCATTGATTAGAGTCCCAGTTTTCCTCCCATCACTATTGTTTCCCTGTGCATTTTTCTTCATTTCACTTATTATAGCCTCTATTTGTTCCTCTAATTGGCAACTAAAATCAGCCAATTCTGTGAGGTTCCTAATCACCAGAGTTTGAACTGTGCTCCTGATAGGTTTCCTACCAGTGCTGTGAGCTCTGCATCTGATAGGTTGACCACCTCCTGGTCGCTCAGATGAATTAGCTCTGGGGCCCCAGTCTGTTCTCCCTTTTGAGCCATCCTTAGTTTTGTTTTTTCGGTCTGGTCGCAGCTGTTAAGTAGTGAGGGGCAGAGCCTTAGGCGTTCACCAGGACGGGGCAGTCCAGTCACTGAGTTGTGATGCTGGATGTGGGGCGGGGTCCGAGAGGGAACAGTGGCGCTTGCTCCACTCTCTGCCAGATTTCAGTCCCTTCCACCACTTCTCCCAAGCAAACTGGACCCCTCTGCTGCTAATTCCTGGGTGGGTAGGTCTCCCCAACAAACTCTCCTGTGAGGCTGGGACTCCCTCCCGGCACCTCAGCCCCTACAAGTATTTTCAGTGGGTGCTTTTAGGCTTCACTTCACGGTGCTGGGGCCCTGCATCATGCAGTCTGACTTGCTGCCCATTTTCTCCTGGTTTATCTGTACTCGAATGTGTGTCCATGGTCTGCTTAGCCTCCTGTGGGCCTGGAGTGACTGCGTGCCTGGGACCACCACCGGCTTATCCCACGGTCCCACTCCGCCAGCCTCAGATTCTGCCCACTGCTGACTCTGCCCCTCTTACCATCCCACACAATTCAATTTTCTCTCTGTCCTGGTTGGATTTTCTTTTTCTTTTCTTCTGTTTTTTCTTTTCTTTTTTCTTTTTTTTTGGGGGGGGGGTTCTATATTTTTGTTGTCCTTAATCTTGGTTGTGAGAGGAGGCACAGTGTGTCCAGCTATACCTCCATCTTGGCCGGAAGTCGACAGCCCTTGCTTTTATCAGTTTGAATACTTCTTGCCAGTCACTGGCCTGCAATGTTTCTGTTGAGAATCCAGCAGATGGTCTTATGGGAACTTTCCTGTAGATAACTAATTTCTTTTCTCTTCCTGTTTTTAAGATCTTCTGTTTATCTTTAACCTTTGGCATTTTAATTATGATGTCTTGGTGTGTTCCTCTTTGGGTCCTACTTGTTTGGGACTCTGTGCTTCCTGGACTTGCATGTCTATTTCCTTTGTCAGATTAGGGAAGTTTTCTTTCATTACTTATTCAAGTAAGTTTTCAATTTCTTGTTCTTGCTTTTCTCCTTCTGGCACCCCTGTGATTTGGATGTTGGTATATTTAAAGTTGTTCCAGAGGTTCCTAAGCCTCTACTCATTTTTTTGAATTCCCATTTTTTCATTCTGTTCCAGTTGAATGTTTATTTCTTCCTTATGTTCCAAATCGTTTATTGGATTCTTGACTTCATCCTCTCCACTGTTGGTTCCCTGTAGATTTTTCTTTATTTCACTTAGTGTAACCTTCACTTCTTCCCTTACATTTTTTGCTGTACTCAGTGAGTTCTTTGAGCATCCTAATACCAGTGTTTTGAGCTCTGCATCAGATAGGTTGGTTATATCCATTTCATTTAGTTCTTTTTCTGGGGTTTTGTTCTGTTGTTTCATTTGGGCCATGTTTCTGTCTCCTCATTTTGGCAGCCTCCCTGTGTTTGTTTCTGTGTATTAGGTACAGCTGTTTTGATTGCCTGTTTTAGAAAAGGCACCTGTAAACTGTGTGTGGTGGAGCCTTAGGTAATCGCCAGGGTGGGGCAACCCCCTTCACCACGTTGTGGCTCTGTGTGGCAGGAGGGCTCAGAGAAGGGACAGTGCCACTTCCTGGCTTCTGGAGGTTTGCCCCGCACTAACCCATTTCCAGTCATTTCTCCTACTTCCCATATGCAACTGGCACTCTTCCAGCTGTTGTCCTGGTGGTGGATCCCAGTGGGTTGGTTGTTGTGTGTTCTAAGTCCGTGAAGGCCCTTTAAACGGACTCTCCTGAATATCCGGCAGTTTCTTCCCTTCCCCCAACTTCAACTGGTTTTTACAGCCAAAAGTTATGGGGATTCACATTCCCAGTGCTGGAACCCTGGGCTGTGTGGTCTGGCCTGGGGTTAGGATCGCTTGTTCCTAAGGTATCCCTCCTGATTTTTATCCATCAACACGAGAACGTGGGACCACCCATTCTGCCACCACCACTGCAGCATCCCCATGCCACACCGCATGTCCATGCCTCTCCATCCTTCTCTGTGATTCCACCCCTCCTACCCGTCTGAATGAATGTGGCTTCTTTGAATTCCTGGTTGTCCGACTTCCATATAGGTCAATTTTCTGACAGTTTTGGTTACTTGTTTTGAAATATAGTTGTAATTCTCTTTGTGATTGCATGAGGAATTGAAGCATTCTACCTAACTTCCATCTTGACTGGAACTCTAAAACTAAAACTTTTATTGATTTGAGAGGGAGAGAGGGAGGGAGGGAGGGAGGGAGGGGGGGAGGGGGGGAGAGAGAGAGAGAGAGAGAGAGAGAGAGAGAGAGAGAGAGAGAGAGAGAGAGAGAGAGAGAGACAGGGACAAAGAGTGGGGGAGAGAGGGAGAGGAAGAAATAGAAAGAGGTGGGGAACAGAAACATCGATTTGTTGCTCCACTTAATTGTGCATTCATTGGTTCATTCTTGTATGTCCCCTGACTGGGATTGTTCCTTCAGCCTTGGTGTTTTGGGATGATGTTCTAACCAGCTAATCTGCCTGGCCAGGGTACAAGGTTATTCTTACAACCAGATAAAATACTGTTTCCAGGGACCATCTTATCTGACCCTGTACCTTCTAAACATTTTATGGTGATTGGATTTGTGATAAGGAAATGATACCTGTGTGTGAACCTTATATATCCCCCTGTCTATAGTATTTTAAATTAGTGTTCACTCCCTTTTGAACATAAAAGTACTTTTTAATAATTAAAAATTATGAATCCTTAAGTGATAGATTATGTGACAGAATTCATAGTGCCCCTAACTACTAGAAATTCAGTAACACTTTTTATGTTTTCTTAATTAGAATAACATTTCTATGCATTTGAAAAGTAGTATGTACACAAAATGCACAAGACACACTGACTCCTTCAAAGTTACAGTTAAAGTACATATGGATTCATGTATCCCTTGTAACCCTTTGGGATTCAGTGAGGTACAACACACATAGGTGGGAACCACTGCTCTAATCCATTATTTCTGTAATGTTGTGTAAAGGTACAATCTAATTCCCTTCTTTTTCCTTTATTTTATTTTATTTATTTATTTTTAGAGAGGGGGGAAGGAAGGGAGAAAGAGAAACGTTGGTGTGTGATTGCTTCTCTCGTACCGCCAAATGGGGACTGGGCCTACAACCCAGGCGTGTGCCCTGACTGGGAATTGAACCAGCAACCCTTTGGTTTGCAGGCTGGCACTCAATCCACTGAGTCACACCAGCCAGGACCCTCTTTTTTCTCTTAATAACTAACCCATAGAAAACTACAAGATGACAAAGATATTTTTAAGTTGTTATTTATTGCATTCATCAGCAATATTTGATTAAATAGAAACTGTTTAGTGTGTGTTTCATTTTCTACTTTATACTGTTACAGGATGATAATTTAATCATTTATGTACAGGTATATTTACATTTTTTCTTATATTTCTTGGTATGTGTAGTTAGTGGTTTGTAACGTTATAAAGGAACCAGTAAGTAGTTCTTGTGACAGTGTGAAATAATAACAAAAGTATTTTTCTGTTAAAATATGCAATGTTTTTTTTTTCTCTGTAGTGATATAGATGTGTTCAGTAAAAATTTTCCTTCTTCAAAAAACTTGAAAATCTCTTGTCTCTGTTGATATTTAGAAACATGTTTTTTGGATTAATCCAAAATGTTGTGGCAAATTTGAAGCAGTTTGACTCTTTCATTGGGAAAAGTACCTTTTAAAATGGAGTTTGAATGTTTATGTAAAGAGCTTATTTGGGATTTTGTAAGCTGGTAAGAGAATCCATTAGTTTCCATTCTTCATTGATTATTTCTAGCACTGTCTGTTTTGTATTGTTCTGGAACGTGCTCTGAATTTGTATTGAATGTTAATCATTGACAAAAATGCAGATTCTCCTTTTAGATGTGCCATTGACACGCTTTCCTTAGCATCGCTTCAATAATAATCTGGGTATCCTCAAGAACTGGAGAAAACACCATCATTTTTTCATGTAACAGATTAATATCCAATTACAACAGGGAATACTGTAATAATGGATTTTTTCATCCTTTCAGGGTTTGAAAGTATTCTTGAAGGGCTGTTTGGACCTGCATTATTAAAAGATCTCAGTTTATTTAAAGGTACTCAAAATCTTTTTTTGGTATTTAAAAATCATCCTGGTGACATATGATACCTTGATGATTTAATCCTCAGTCTTCTCCTTTTTATTCACAATTTATGTTGGTTAAAGTTACATCTATGTGAGCATCTTTTTGTGTTTAGTTGATAGTGCAGATATATGTATGAATATGGTACATTAACTAGTGAGCAGTTGCTGTTAAGATTCTTAACACAAATGGGAACCTGTCTACTTCTTAGTCAGGATTTTTTGTTGTTGTTAAAATAATATTTTTGACAGTCTCGTTTGTTTCCTGAAAAATCCTCCTTTGTGACTATTAATTTTTTATTCCCACTGTTTTTGCAGACTGTGAACCTGAAAGCATTTCTGATTGGACTTTTGATGAAAATTGTCTGTTCTGTTGCTTGAGAAGAGATAAAGTAAAGGTAACCAAGAAACTCATGAAACTTGTTAGTGTGGTATTTTGTAGTTTTTATTTTTTCAGAATTTGATTACTTTTTTGGAGACATAGGAGAAGGAAGGTATGAATCTATATTTATTTATAAAGGATTTGATAGTAACTTAGTTTGCAATTTAGTGTTTCTAGTTTGTTGATTAGCCTATTAAGAATCTATGTCCCAACATGCATTGCTTTTATTTATATAATTTACTAGGCAGAATAATTAACTGGGTCTCAAACTCACTTATTTTAAATATGAAATGTATGATAATTCAAGTAATGGGAGTCTTTTATACAGAATGAACAGCAACATGGATCTGGATCAAGTAGTTACTAATTCACATATATTTATGATATGTGGTTTACGCTTTAGTATTATAGGATGTTTCTTCATATCTGAGCATAAATGTTGTTAATATTCAGTTGCAGAAGTTGGCTACCTTTGGGTTTGTGTTTTATTGCTTTGTGTTAAATAAATAAATAGAATTTTGGTTTAGAAACACTTCAGCTGTTGGAGAATTTATTAATAATGGTTTTCCACCTTAATGTTTCTTTTCACGATATTTCTGTTTTCAGTTTTAAAGCTTTGGAAACATTTTGAATTCCTTCCTCTGCCTTATACATGTCTAACTTCAAATCATTGACCAGGTTCTGTCAGTTGCCCCCTCATACCAATTACATTCTTTGTCCCCCACATTCATCTAGTGCAGACCTTTGGCATTATTCTAAACTACTGAAATAACATGACTGGTCTCTGGACTTTCTTCAGTCTGTTACACACTGCTACAGGGTTAACCTCCTTCCCCCTGACCCTCACCCCTCAAATAATGTGGACAAGTTACTCTACTGAGTCTCCAGTCACTTTCTCATTGTCTTTGGATTCATTAGCCTAATGCTCAGTGACTTAGTACCTTCTACCATTCAGTCCATTTCTTTTTCTAATGCTGTCCCACTAGTTTTCTACATATCTTTCTATCAGCTAAACTGGTTTGATCATTTGTATTGAACAATATGTGTTTACTATTTGGACTACAGCATTGCATACCCACTATTTTCAATGGCTTGAAATTCCCTTGCTGTTATTCTTAGCTTAAGGCCCTCCTTTACTATAAAGGTGTGCCTTTGCTCTTATTACTGACTGTTTCAACCCTTCATACTGTTGTGTAAGTATTACCTATACCAGTTATTTTTCAGTTAATACTCTGCCTTATTTTGTTCCTCCTTTTCTACGTTTGAATTTTGTATTCCTGATTACACTGTCAACCTCTGAAGACTGTGAACCATGTTGTATGCTTTGTACCCTTGCATGTAACCATTGTATCACTTTTTTACCATTGTTGGCAAGTTGCATTAAAATCTGAAAGCAAATTGAAGAGCTTCTTACTGTTCTTCTTTTATGACATCTTTTACTTGCCTATTATATGAAAAAGTTGTAACTATTCATAGTGGTCTGTTTTCTTTGAGTTAATGAGGAAAGTGTTTTGAAATTTAATGTGGTTTGAAAAAGAGAGACCAGCAAATTACGCAACTGCCGGTGAAATTGAAGTTCATCATTTTAAACTCTGTGTGTGTGTTTGCATTTGTGTTGACACGTTATGACTGTTTATTGAGCAAGTCACTTTTCTTTTAATCCTCACCTTGAGGATATATTTATTGATTTAAGTGAGGAGGGGAGAGAGAGAGAAACATTGATATGAAAGAGAAACTCTCATATCATTGATGATATCAATTGGTTTGCCTTCTGTATGCACCCTGACTGGTTATCAAACCTGCAACTGCAACCTAGGTATGTGCCCTGATCAGCAATCGAACGCACAACCTTTTTGTTTGTGGGACAACACTTCAGCTAATTGGGAAACCCAGCCAGGGTAAGCAAGTCATTTAACCGTTTGGGTAGAATGGAAGAAGTGACTATTAATTGCCTTTTTCAACATAGGATCAGGCAAAAAATACTATGTTCAATAGTTGAGTTCAGTACATTCTTCTGATATGATTGAGCTTACCATTGCTATATGAGGATAAAATACTGTATGAATATTTTTAGAAGAAAATACAATAATAGCAAAACATGGTGGAATCATGTAGCGTTTGAAACAACTGTTTTTACTCTTTGTAGTCCTACAATTTTTAGTTGATTTTCTAATTAGAGTATTTCTATTTGATAACACATCTACTTCTGGGAAAGTGGTATTTGTCCACTAGACACTTCACTACCAATACTTTGGTGTTTTTTTTTTTTTGTTTGTTTGTTTTTTCCAGAGACTGTTCTAACATCTATAATGGAAAATAGGAGAAGGAAGAGCTTAGAAAATGTAAATTGTGAAGTATATATCTTTAGTTGTGTTAGATTTAAAGTGATTGTGCTGGAGCTCTTTATAGGCACTTGGAACATTTTATTCGAATAGGACTAGACTCCACTGGGTTGAGGCTTGCTTTTTAAGGCTGGTTTAGGATTCTAAAAATTAAGGAAATATCTGGAGAGTATGGTAACAGCCAGTGGGTAGCAGAAGAGCATGATGTTGGAATCTCGAGTTTTGAGGTTGGCAGAGTGAGAAAATCTAGATGATGTTTTGAAAAGCTGTTAGAATTTGTCTGATGTTTGGGAAAGAGGAGGAAGTTATGCATATTTTTTAGTTATTTGAATTTTTAGTGCATACTGAAGCTGTTAAATGGATAAAATAAATACATTATTTATATTTACTTTTTAAAATATGTGGATGAAGAGTACAAAGTAGCTTTTTTGGAAAATAGAACAGGGGTTCATCCAGAGATTAATAAAACAGTTGTTGACCTACACTTCAGGATCCTACAACAATTAGAAAATACAGTTCACCCTTGAACAACACAGGTTTGAATTGTGTGGGTCTACTTATACGTGTGCGCGCGCGCGTGTGTGTGTGTCCCCAGTAAATACATGTACTGTTTTCCATCTGTAGTTGGGAGTCCACTAACTATATGCATTTGATCTATACCATTTTATGTAGAGGACTGAAGCATATGTGGATTTTGGTATTCATCTGGGGAGGTGGGAAGTCCTGGAACCCTACCCCACAGATACCAAAGGACAACTTATGTTTTGGGGGTATCAGAAGTAAGTTATACATGGATTTTTTACTGTGCCAGTGGGTCAGCGCCCCTAAACCCTATGTTGTTCAAGGGTCAGCTGTATAACTTGTAAGGGAAAGGCAACTGACATTTTTTGAGCATGTTCTATGTGCTAGTTACTTGTATTTGTTCCCATTTAATTCTCTCAAAAACCCTATAAAGACATCTCAGTTTTATAAATAAATAGGAATGGTCAGAAAGACTAAGTTATGGGCAAAGTCAAATAGCTGGGATTTGATCCATGTTTTAGAATACAGGCATTTTGATAACAAAGTAAGGGACAGGAGTTTGGAAAGTGGAGAGCAGGAATTAGGTAGGGCTTGGAATTATTCAGTTTGAAAGAGACTAAGAATGTAAATGGACATGGGTGTATTTGAAGTGGGCACTCTCAGCTGTTCTAGGAATCTCTTAGTAAGTGAATATCTGTCTTTCTGCCTGGCTGCCTGGCTGCCTGGCTTGCTTGCTTTTTTCTTCCCTTCCTTTTCTGTTTGTTGAGTACATAGTAAGGACTCGGTAAAATATTTACTAAAAGAAGTCAGGAGGCTTAATATACGGGAGAATTGTAATATGAATAGCTAACTGTTTTGAGTGCTTACCTGTGCCAAGCATATTTACTCATTGGGCTTTTATACTTTCTTTACCTTTTTAAAAAATAATTTTAGACTTATAAAACAGTTGCAGTTATTCAGCAATAATTCCAGCAGTAATTCCTGTATAACCTTTACCCAGATTCCCCCAATGTTAATATCTTATGTAACCATGGTACAATTATAAAAATAAGGAAATTAACATTGGTGCATTACTATCATCTAATTTGTAAGCATTTCAAAATTCACCATTTGTCCCAGTAATGTCACTTTTCTGGTTCAGGATCCTATCTAGCTCATACTTCATATTTAGTTGTCATGTCTTCTTAATCTCCTTTAGTCTGGAATGGTTCTGTTTTTCTTTGCCTTTTATAGTGTTGACCACTTTGGAAGAATACTGGCAAAACGATTTCTAGAATGTTCCTCAGTTTACTTTGTCTAATGATTCCTCATTATTAAATTCAAGTTACTCATTTTTGGCAGGAATACCACAGAATTGATGTCATATCATCCTTAGTGCATCATATCAGGAAGCCCATAGTGATGTTTACTTTGATCACTTAAAGTGCTGGCTGCCAGTTTTCTATGGTATAAAGTTTGATTTTATTTCTCCCTGTTGTATTTAATAGGTATCTTGTGAAGAAGTACTTACAGATTTTGTAAATATCTTTCTGTCATCATACTAGTTTCTCATCCATCATACAATAATTTTAGCATCCACTGATGAATCTTGCTTGAAAAAAACTTACTGTGGTAATGATGATTAGTGATGATTTTTTAAAAAATATTTTTGTCTGATGATTTTCTATTTCTATTATTTCTTCTTCCTCTGTTAGTTTCATTCTACTGTAAGGAAGAGCTTTCCCTTCCCCTCCACCTATGTAATTATTTGTTTACCTACCAGTATAGACTCATGATGGATTTGCATTTCATTCTACTAGGTATAATACTGTTTATTTTTTAGTTGAAAATGTCCTAAATTTGACTATCGAAAGTCTTTGCAAATTGGCTCCTTATCTTTTTTCACATTTCTGTGGTTTTTTTCTGGCACCTTATTTTGGGTACCAAAAATGTTTCATGCTTTTTAAAAAAAAATTAATCTATATTGTATTTTTTCCATTACTATTTAGTACCCTTATACCCTCTCCCCCCAGCACTCACCACACTGTATCCATGTCCATGAGTCCCATTTCCTATTTGTTCAATCCCTCAACCCCCTAACCTCTACCCGCCACCCCTCCCCCTCTCTAGCTGTGATCCTGCTCTCCATCTGTGAGTCTCCCCCACTTTCCTTGTTTGCTGTTCCTGTCCTGACCCTGGATTTCTTTAGGGAGCCTTACTTAGTTCCTTTATTTGGAGAATTATATAAGAAAGCAAGGTTTGGGCACTAGGTGTATTCATTGCTACTAGATCGTCATTCCTTCTAAGCCTGCTCAGTTGTCTGAGCTAGGAAATATGTTCACTTAAATATATGTACACATATGCATCTATATTTCTTCCTATATTTATTAAAAACCATTTCATTAGACTTTTAGTAACTGCAGGATTGTGTTGATAATATAAAAAGCTGACCCAGTAGTGGTGAGAAGTGCTGGAGAAATAGGAAGAATAAAAAATTACTCTCAGTATTAATATCCCTAAAAATGGACTAGTTCTTAATGATGCATTGATCTGTGGTATGGCTCTTCTTGTGATTGGCTGATACAGAGTATAGATAGCTGTTGTACAGAGCAAGCACAGCTTAGTGATTAATGATAATGGCAAATAAGATATTATACCAAAATAGAAAATGTTTATGCTCTTACAAAGTTTATTATAAGACTTGGTAAGTTTTGTGTTTTACTAACACATTAGGAAAATGTTTTAAGGAGTTAGGACTTGGGCTGCTTTTGAAGAATATATAGGTCCAGATAGACAGAGATGAGAAGGACACATCCTTCGTGGAGCAGAGCATTTATTTTTAAAAGTAACTCATGATAAAACTGGAGCAGGATTATAGATATTCTTCAATGCCCAAACTAGCTCAACAATCATAGTTACATGAATGTACATATTAATAGTTATATCTAGATCCTTTTTATGTTTATCATTAGCATGTTGTATTTACTGTGAATGTTTCATAATTTCTGTTTTGTGAGTATACATTAAATAGAAGTTTAGAGCTATCCTTTTAACATTTTAATTACTATTTTTGCACATTGAAAGTTTATAGTAAGACCAGATGCTAAATCTAATTATTATTTTCTTACTGTATTCTACTATATGTATTTATATTAAATATATTAGTTTGGGCATATCCAATGTTGTTGATAGGACTTGTCTGACATATACCCTAGAGTACCACAAATCAATATGTATTCACAGTACCTACTATATAAAAGGAACTGTGTAAGAAAATACATCAACATAGTTTCTGTCTATTAGGAATGAGAAAGAAGAAACAAATAAAAGATATTTAAAGGATATTTATTTATGAGAATTAAATAGATAACAGAGCAGAGTAAAATGGATACCACAACTTAGTACATGAGTAATTAATTTAAATTAATTTTTCAGTGAATTATACAAATCTTAATTGTGAGACCTAACCTAGTTGTCTGTTGGAAGGCCTTTTTATAAATATATTATTTTAAGGTACTAAGGAAAATACTTGACACAATGAATCAGCGCTCAGTCTAAGTTCTCATTAAACAGGAGGGGTTTTTTAGTTGGGTTTTTTGTTTGTTCATTACTCCCAGTCTGTGGATTTTTCTCTTGGGGGAAAAAAAAAAAAAACAGACTTAGATAAATTGATGATTAACTCTGTTCAGTTTTATGTGGTCAGAGTTAACTAATAAACTAACTACTGGAACATTTATTAAATGTCTGGTTCTGTGGAGGCCAGAGAAGTAAAACACAGATCCCTCCTTGCTTATGGAATGCGGGTGAGACCATGGTGGCTAATGTAATGAAAGGGGATTTAAATTAGGAAGGTTTAACTCATCCATCCTGCCTGTCCAGAGCCAAGTCTCTGATATAGGTAGGAAACATTGAGAGTAAAATCCCCTCCCTTATTCTCCTGTATATTATTTTAAAAGGTAATGGAAGAAATTAAAAGTACTACAGCAATTGGGAGGTGCAGTGCATGATGCTGGAGTTGCTTAATCTAGGAGGTGTAACTCAACCTGAACCTTAAAAGGAACTGTGTTTTAGAGTTTTATAGTTTTAGGTCTTTGATCCATTTTGAGTTGATTATCGTATGTGGTATAAAGTAAGGATCCAACTTCATGTTTATGCATATGGATAATATTGGGGCATTATTTGTGGACTCTTTATTCCATTTTTCTTTGTGTGTGTCTTTATGCCAATACCTTATTGTTTTGATTACTGTAGTTTATAATTAGTTTTGAAATTAGGAAGTGTGGTATCTCCAACTTTTGTTTTCTTTTTCAAGATTGTTTTGGTTCTTTGGGGTCCTTGAAATTTCATAAGAATTTTTAGGGTGGATGTTTTTTTTAATTTCTGAAAAACAAACAACATTGAGATTTTGATAGTGGTCACATCAGATCTGTAGATCATTTTGTATAGTATTGACATCTTAATAACATTAAGTCTTTTCCTGTTTGTTGCTCATTCCCCCCCCCCTTTTTTTTCTAACCTGGGTTCTATGAGGTTTCTTTGTTCCATGTAGCCATTAAAACACTCAAAATGTGGCTTCTGTAACTGAGAAACTGAACTATTAACTGTAATCAATGAATTTTAATTTAAATAGATAGCTATGACTAATAGCTACCATATAGAACAATGCAGTTCAACATTCTCAAAGGTGTGTGAACCACACCCCCGCATCCTCCACCACTGAGACTAATTACTTCCCTGTACAGCCCTTTTGTGTTGGCATATAGTAGGTACTTAAAAAACACTATTGATTTTATTAACTAGTAGTTAAAGAAGAGTGAAGTTACTGTAGTTCCAGAAAAAGGGAACTAAAGTAGACAAGGACCAAATGGGCTCCTAAAGTTCACCAAATTTTGTTTTCTAAGCCCCAAATTCCTTACCCTCGACCCAGATCTTTTTTTAAAATATATTTTATTGATTATGCTATTACAGTTGTCCCATTTCTCCCTCATCATTCCCCTCCACCCTGCATACCCCTCCTACCCACATTCCCCCCCTTTAGTTCATGTCCCTGTGTCATAAGTTCTTTAGCTTCTACATTTCCTACACTATTCTTGCCCTCCCCCTGTCTATTTTCTACCTACCATCTGTGCTACTTATTCTCTGCACCTTTTCCCCCTCTCTCCTCTTCCCACTCCCCTGTTGCTAACCCTCCATGTGATCTCCATTTCTGTGTTTGTGTTTCTGTTCCTGTTCTAGTTGTTTGCTTAGTTTACTTTTATTTTAGTTGTACTTTATCTTCCCTTCCATTCTAAATGTCATCTTTGCTACATAGAGCAATCTTAGATATAGATCCTTGACTTCCATGACTTGGAATACTTCTTTTCAGCCCCTTCTTGCCTGCAAGGTCTCTTTTGAGAAATCAGCTGGCAGTCTGATGGGAACTCCTTTGTAGGTGACTGTCCCCTTCTCCCTTGCTGCTTCTAGAATTCTCTCCTTCATTTTAATCTTTAATGTAATTATGATGTGCCTTGGTGTGTTCCTCCTTGGGCCCAACTTCTTTGGGACTCTCTGAGCTTCCTGGACTTCCTGGAAGTCTATTTCCTTTGCCAGATTGGGAAAGTTCTTTATTTTTTGTTCCAATAAGTTTTCCACTTGTTGCTCTTCCTCTTCCCCTTCTGGTACCCCTATAATTCAGATGTTGGGATGTTTAAAGATGTCCTGGAGATTCCTAAGCCTCTCCTCATTTTTTTGAATTCTTGTTTCTTCATTCTTTTCTGCTTGGTTGTTTCTTTCTTCCTTCTGCTCCACTCCATCGATTTGAGTCTGTTTTCTTCCCATCGCTAATGGTTCCCTGTGCATTTTCCTTCATTTCACTTATTGTAGCCTTCATTTGCTCATCTAATTTGCGACCAAAATTAACCAATTCTGTGAGCTTCCTGATCACCAGTGCTTTGAACTGTGCATGTGATAGGTTGACTATCTCTTGGTCGCTTAGATGAATTGGCTCAGGGGCTTTGATCTGTTTCTCCTGTTTCAGCCATTTTTGGTTTTTGTTTTGTTTTGTTTTTTATCTGGTCGCAGCTGTTATGTAGTGAGGGGTGGAGTCTTAGGTGTTCCCCAGGGTGGGGCAGCTCAGTTGCTAGGTTGTGACGCTGTATGTGTGGGGGTGGGGGGGCGGGGTCCGAGAGGGAACAATGGTGCTTGCTGTGCTCTCTCTCAGATTCCAGTCCCTTCTGCCACTTCCTCTTCACCTGGACTATCTGTGCATGAATGTGTCACCACCTGGTCAGCCAGCCACCCTGCGCAACCTCACTGGGTCTGCACCATTGCCACCCTGTGCCCGGGGTCTGCTAGCCACTGCCTTCATGCCTGGGATCTGCCAGCTGCTTTGCCTGCGCTCCTGGTCCACCAACCTCCACTTTTTCCTGCCACGACTCTGCCCCCATTATGGGTCTGGATGAATGGTTGTTGGACTTCCGTACAGTTCAATTTTCTCTCAGTTCTAATTGTTTTCTTGTTTCTAAATCTTTGTTGTCCTTAATTTTGGTTGTGCGAGGAGGCACAGTGCATCCACCTACGCCTCCATCTTGGCTGGAAGTTTGTTTTTGTTTTTTTTTTTAAGAGTTTAGAAAGCTATTTTTTTTATGTTGAGTTACAGTTGTCCCCATTCCCTCCACCATTGCTCTCCCCTACCCCACCCAACCCCCACTCCCAAAGACAATCCCCATCCCATTGTCCTCAACCATGGGTCTTTTGTACACATTCCTTGCCTTGACCCTTCCCCTTCTTTACCCCATTGCTCCCACTCTCCTCACCTCTGATCACTGTCAGTTTGTTCTTTATTTCCATGTCTCTTGTTCTTTTTTGCTCATTTGTTTGTTTGGTTTTTTATTAGGTTCCACTTATAGATGAGATCATATGGTATTCGTCTTTCACTGCCTAGCTTATTTCACTTAGCATAATGCTATCCAGATCCATCCATACTATTGCAAAGGGTAGGAGCTCCTTCTTTCTTTCTGCTGCATAGTATTCCATTGTGTAAATATACCATAGGTTTTTGACCCACTCATTAATTATGGGCACTTAGGTTGCTTCCAGCACTTGGCTATTGTAAATTGTGCTGCTATGAACATGGGGGTACATAGGTTCTTTTGAATTGGTGTTTCAGGATTCTTAGGGTATAATCCCAGCAGTGAAATCACTGGATTACAAGGCAGCTCCATTTTTAGTTTTCTGGGGTAATTTGATACTATTTTCCACAGTGGCTGCACCACCACTGTGGTATTCCACAGTGGTATTCCCACCAACAGTATACCCTAAGGTTCCCTTTTCTCCACAACCTTCCCAGCACTTGTTTGTTGATTTGTTTATGGTCGCTTTTCTGATTGGTGTGAAGTGGTATTGCACTGTGTTTTAATTTGCATTTCTCTGATGTGTAGTGATGCTGAGCATTCTTTGATATGCCTATGGTCCCTCTGTATATCCTCTTTGGAGAAGTGTTTGTTCAGGTCCTTTGCCCATTTTTTAATAGGATTGTTTGTCTTCTTGGTGCGGAGGTGTGTGAGTTCTTTATATATTTTGGAGATCAAACCCTTGTCCAACATATCATTGGCAAAGATGTTTTCCCATACTGTTGGTTCCCTTTTTATTTTGCTGATGTTTTCTTTAGCCATGCAGCTTTTTAATTTGATGTCATCCCATTTGTTTATTCTTTCCTTTATCTTTTTTCTTCTAAAATATTTTTTCAGTTTCTTATTTCTAAAGTTAAAATCAACAGCTATGTATTTCATTCTTAGTATATCAGAAGCACTGGCCACTGTGGTTGAAATACTGTGAGGGGTTAAAAAGAAGTTTTAGCTACAGATGCTAGTTTCAAGAAATTTTTAGTCTAATGGAGGCAGTAAAAAATACATATGTGTATAAACAAATATAATAAGGGTTATGAAACCATGCTGTTAGAGCAGCATAAAGTGCTCTAGGAGTTTAGAAAAAGGCAAGATTACCCTCAGCTAGGTTTTATCACTGTTGCCTCAAATATGCAGTTGGATATTCTTGTGTTTATAGTGGTCTCGGGCATCTGTGGACATCCGCAGTCATTATAGAGAGCAGATAGAAATTCAGGAAGTCTTCTGATTGAGATTGGGCTGTGGATGTAAATTGAGATAGTATAAACTTTTAATTTCCAACACTGGAAGAATGTAAGAAACCATTGCTATTGCCTTTGGGTGTGGCTTGCATTTATCTTTGAATGTTTATAATAACTTGTACATGTATAATGGAAAAAAACCAACAGTAAATGCTAATTATAGATACTGGTGAATTAAGTATAATGGTAGTAATAGTCACTTGCCACTTACACTTTAGGATTTATTTTCATGAACAGTAGTAGCAGTTAGATACACTGATGAGAGTCATTCATGATAGGTTTATTGTATATTTTGAATATGATTTTTAATTTGTGATGTGTATTCAGGCTTCAACCTTCGTTATTTTCTTATTTAACTTGATGTTCTGTTTAACAAAATTGAGGGTAACATTGATATACAGTAAAAATTGCATTAAGCACAATTTATATTTTGTTAATATAAAAAGCAGTAATTTACATAGAGTAAGAAGTTTCTTTTTAGTTAACTGACCTTAAAGAGTATGACCAGTTAAAATGCTGGAGCCATTTTTCCTGATACTTGCTGGCATTTAAAATAAAAAGACATAGGAGAGTGGCATTTAAGTCAATGAGTTGTATCTTGTCTAGTCTATTTAGTTCATTGCTTGAAATGTCACAGACATGGGTAGTGGACTTGGCTAGTAGTTGTAGGCCTATGGTCTACTCAGGTAGGCCTTTCTAACAGAGTTTATATACAATAAAACCTGCATACATATGCATGCTTCTGATTCCCAGATTTTTCTATACCATATGATAAGAATTTTAAGATCAATATCATTTAAGTAAATCCAGGCGTAGCGTGGATATGGTCTTCAATTTAGATAGGAATGGCTCTCAAATTTCACTTCTTAAGTTTTGTATCACACTCCTGAAAATCTAGGCCATCTTACTTTTCCTAAGTGAAACTGGTCAATATCTCTCAAAAAGAAAATAATCAACAATGGAAGCAACCTCCCTCATTTCTTTCCTAATATTTGTCACTCATAAGGTGATATCTATTAGAGTTACAAAAGAAACTTTTAAGAAATATTAATTTCTACTTCTTATTTAAAGTTTAACTTGATTAACTGTTCACTGTCCTAAGGGCTAACTTCCATGCTGCCATAATTTTATTGCTTTACTCAATAATGCCCTTGCTATTTCTGGAACCACTAGAGCTACTTTTGTAATAGTTCTTGGAGAACATTAATAATTCTGTCTGTCAGGGGTTAGCAAACTATGGTCTTTCCCCAAATCCAGCTCACAGCATGTTTTTATTATGTCTGCAAGCTAAAAACAAACAAAAACCCAAAAACCTTTTTTTAAGAAAAGGAAAGAGATGCAGCAGAGATTATATAAGTATATGGGCTACAAAGCCTGAAATGTGTACTATCTTGCCCATGACAAAAGATTTCTTACTCTGTTTTGGCTATCTTCATCAGTTCGTTGAGATACTAACGTCCATATCCTACTTACTCTCTTTGCTCTTCTTCTTCTTCATACTGTGTATCAGAGCAACCCACAACACAGGCAAATATAAGTTAATGGCAAGACAGCTGGGATTTTGGAGGGGATACGATGGAAAGAAACAGGGGCCCTGGCTGGTATGGCTCAGTGGATTGAATGCCAGTCTGCGAACCAAAGGGTACCTACCTGGTTTGATTCCCAGTCAGGGCATGTGCCTGCGTTGTGGGCCAGGTCCCCAGTAGGGGGTGTGCGAGAGACAACCACACATTGATGTTTCTCTTCCTCTCTTTCTCCCTCCCTCTCTTCCCCTCTCTCTAAAAGTAAATAAATAAAATCTTTAAAGAAAAAAAAGACAGGGAGATCTGGCTTGTAGAGAAAAGTGGGGTTCAGCATTTATCTACCATACTTATTTTAAATGGTTTACTTTGAAATAATTTCACATTTATAGAAAAGTTATAAGAACAGTGCAAAAACTTTTGTGTACCCTTCACCTAGTTCACCAGTTGTTAACCTTTTGCCAAATTTGTCTTACTCATTCCCTCTCATAGGTCTTACACATTTTCCTGAATCATATGAGAATAAGTTGTAGACATTATACCCCTCATACCTCTTTATTCTTAAATATTTCCATGGGTATTTTCCTATGTCCTAAAAATAAGGATATCCATTTCATTAACTATACAGTACAGTTACCAAAAATCAGGAATGTTAACTTAATATCAAATCTACAGATCTCATTCAGATTTTACCAGTTGTCCCAAATACTTGTTTTTTACCCCCTCCTTTAGTTCAAATTCCAATTTAAGATTATTCAGTGAATTTGATTTTCACTACTGTTTGGTAACCTTTAATCTAAAATGATTCCTCAGCCTTTTAAAATTTATTTACTTATTTATAATAACATTGACATTTCAAAAGAGTACAGGCCATTTATTTTGCAGAATGCCACTCAGTTTAAGTTTTGTGATGTTTTCTTTGTGATTAAATTTAGGTCATGATCTTTTAGCAGGAATATTAAATAAGTGATTTGTATCCTTGTCAGTGCATCACATCATGAAGCACCCAATATCAGTTCAGTAGGTAATATTAACTGTAGGGCAACCATCAGCCTTCTTATCTTGATTTATATCTAAGGATATAGCAAAAATTGAAATGTCATCAATATATGGCCACTGACAGTATATCTATTCAGAATACTATGCAAAAAAGTGCGTGGCAAGTAAAAGATACTGTTGCTTCAAAAGTATGCTTGCTTGAGGAAAAAAATAGCACATGAGGTTTTGAAAAATAAGTGCCATGTTTCTTTAAGGCTCTAAAATGTAAGCAAAGATCATTTCTTTGATTTCAAGTTGTTAATTCAAGAGTCAAAATTTAGTGATACATACAGCATCTAGTATCTTTAATACACTGAGCCTATTTTTTAATGATTTCTTTATTGAGGTAGTATTTATTTATATGCAATAAAATTTATCCATTTAAGAGTACAGACTAATGGATTTTGATAAATATATAAAGTTTATAACCACCAGGACAATGTAGAACAGTTCCCTTACCCTAAAAAGTTTTCTCATGCGCCTTTGTGGTCCGTCCCTTTTCCTAGACCCCAACCCCAAGTATTCACTGAAGTTTTGTTTTACCTTTTCTAGATATTTATATATTAGGAACCATACAGTATGTAGTCTTTTATATTTGACCTCTGTCACTTAGCATTCTTCTTTTAGTATATAATCTTTTGTTTCTTTTTATTGCTGAGTAGGTCTCCATGGCATGGATAGTCTACTGTTTGATTATTCATTCACATTTTACTTTTCATTTCTCCGGGATAAATACCTAGAGTTGGAATTCCTGGGTAGTACTATAATTGTATATTTAACCTTCTAAGATACTACCGTCTGGTTCACCAAAGTGACTAAACTATTTTGTGTTTTCATCAGCAGTGTATGAAAATTCCATTGTTCCACATCTTGCCAATATTTGGTGTTGGTCTTTTATAGCTTTAGCCACTCTGGTGAATCTGTAGTGCTATCTTACTGTGATTTTAATTTTTATTTCCCTGATGACTGGTGATGTTGAGCATCTTTCTATATACGTATCCTATGAGAAACATTTGTTGGAATCTTTTGCCCATTTTTAAAAACTTGTTAAGCTTCAACAGTTTTTATATAATCGGTATAAAACCCTTTGCCAGTTTTTTCTTTTAAAATTTATGCTTTTTATGTACTGTTTACAAAATCTCTGCCTGATCCAATGTCAAGCACACAAGAAAATTTCATATTTTATTCTAGTTTAGTAGTGTATACTCATATTTTGATATCTGATTCATTTCTAGTTAATTTTTCTGTATGGTGTGAGTTAAGTGTTGAGGTATATTTTAATCCATAAGAAAATCCAGTTGTTATATCACCATTTGTTGAAAGGGCCCTCCTTTCCACCATTTAATTACCTTGGCATCTTCATTAAGTCAGTTGACCATACAAATGTTGGTATGATTTTGGACCATGTTCTATGCCATTGAACTATATATGTCTATCTTTATGCCAGTACCACAGTATCTTGATTATTGTGTCTTTATATCTGGAAGTCAAGTAGTATGAATCTTTAAACTTGTTTTGCTCACCTAGATCCTTGACTTTTATATAAAATTTTAAAATGAATTTACCAGTTCTTCAAAAAGATTTATAGAATTTTTATTATGATTGCTTGAACTAATAGATTAATTTAAAGAGAATGGCTCTTAACAATATTGAGTCTTCCAATTTCTGATTATGGTTTATCTCATCTTTATGTCTTTCTTATGTTCTCTCAGCAGTGTTTTTTTTATACTGCCATTTCCCTTCAGTCTGAATAAGTTCCTTTGACTTTTCTAGTACTACAGAAAGATAACTACTTGGTAGAGAAAAGTATAAACTCTTTATCTGAAAACATCTTTTGAATGTTTGTTTTATTGTCAACCCCAAAATGGTCATAAAATATGCTAAAGGAGTTATATAGTTAGAAATAATCATAAGCTTAGTAAGGAATTTGGGGTCTTTTCTACTAAAGAATATCCCAGCCCATTCAGTATTATATCTCCTTCCCTGCTTTGGATGATGGATCATACTTCTCTTTACCTCTGCCTCTTTCTACCACCCTCAGAGTTCCCTTAAAATATTATTACCTTAAAAGGATATTGCAAAATTGATACAAGCTGTTGAGGCCATCAGAGAATATAGCAAGTGAAGATAAATGACCTACACTTTCCCCTGAAAGCTGTATACAAAATTATGCCTTACGCACACACACTCTTCATTTATGCCAACACTAGTGGTTAGAAAATAAAGGAAACATGCTTTTCATAATGACAAAAATGGAAAATAAATATATGGGAACTATATATGTGAATAAAAACAATTTTAATTGAGATTTATTAAAGCCCGCTTGGATAAATATAAATCAGTTCCTAACAAGAGAAGACTGAATATTTTTAAGGGTATTACTTATTTCTGAATTAGTTTAAGTACAACTCTATTTTTTTTTTTTTTTTTTTTAAGCCACCATCTCTTTGGGGAGCTGGTGGTGGTAGAAACAGAATTGACTAGGTAATTCTAAGTACAGTCTGAAAGAATAAAGCTACAATGGCCAGGATGTTCTGGAAAATATGAATAACAAGTGGGGATTTGCCTTCTCAAATACTAAGACTTATTGTAAATATAAGATAATTTTTAAAGTATGATACTGATGATTTTTTTCCAGTTCCTTATTAAGGAAAGAGCTTTTAAATAAACATAATGACCTGTCCCTATCCCAGAGCTACAGAATCAAAGCTCAGGGAGTATGGTCCAGTATATATGCTTTCAAGTTCATAATAGATTTCTCACATGGCAGAAAATACCACTGCCTAAGAATCAACCAGTCTAGGTGGAACAATTCCTGAATCCCAAAGGAAACCCGGAGATTTCAATTCAAATTTCCAACTTTATTAAGTTCTGGATAATAAATTAAAAGAACAGTTAATTTTGTTACTTCATTTTAAGTGTGCATGTGTGTATGTGTATATAAATAAATATTTTTGCCATACCGTATGTAATGATTCCTGGAATTTAGATATGGGGGAGGGGAAGTGGCATTGAATTGTTTTCTTTAACTTTCTATCTCCTAGTAATTGCTTTAGCTTTATAATTCTTTGTCATATGAGCTGTTTTGTTCTTTTTGGTTCATTTAATTTTGGTATGTGTATGTACAGTGAAGCAGAATGAGCTATATTTTGTTCATACATCGTTGCTATACATTTTTAACATGGTGAACAGATGTAGCTGAAAAAAGCATATGATTTTGTGTTATATTTTTCATCTTTGGTTATTCTGGATAAAAAAAGGAAGATAAACAGTAATTTAACTGTTGAAAATTATTATAAAACAACCATTTAAACTCTGAAGGCAGTTACTCATAAAGGCATATAGCAAATGAAGAATCACTTATTCAAAAAATCTACTAAATCTCAGTAAGAACAACAAGAATCTGTGGCATCTGAGTCATGATTCAGTCCCACCCACCCCCTGAGCTCAGCTTGAGGGAAGCTCTTCCCTGATCAGGAAGGGCAGACTAGGGGCATGTCTCATACCTTCTAGCTTCTTGTTGGAGATAGTTTTTTCTAGGGCGCTAAGGTCAAAAGGCCTTGGGCTCCCTTTTAGCACTCAGCCTTTACTCAGAGTGAATGTTTATTCCAGGTGCAGCAGGCTGAGAATACTGGGTCCCAGTTGCCCTGAGCCGTGCCTCATTCATGAAGCAAAAGTTCCATGCCAGGAACTTTGGAGAGTTTCATAGAGCATAGTTCTCACCCAGATAAGTGAAACACTGTGTCAGCCCCCATTTCCTGTACCGTGGCACAAAAGTTCTTCTCAAGGGAAAGATAGGCCTTAAGAACAGAAAACTCTGTAGCTCTCCCAAGGGAACTGACTTTATTTGGAATAGAGTTGGCACAAAGATGTTGAAAATAATGAAAGTCTTTGTATGAACAGTTCAGAGGATGCTAGAGCAACAGGTAAAATAGACAAGTTAGAAGTTTAATAGAATCAGGAAAAAAACAACTAGGAAGAACCCTCCTGGAGTTGGAGCAAGCTTCAAAGACTGCCAACACCCTGCCCCTGCATAGAGGCCCCACTTTTATTGGATCAGACTGTGGTGCAATTTATGCTCTAGGGTGTGGCAAGAATAGTAGAATACTGATTAGAGGCTAACAACTGGGTGTGTGATACCACTACAGACAGATCAGCCAGAAACTTAAAAAAGGAAGACCCAAGAAAGAAACAGCCAGAGTCCACCTAAACCCACAGTCATTCCTGGAGGACAGAGAGACTGCGCATGCTCGAGACAGCCTCCTGTGAGAAATGAGAAATGATGTCAGAGGCTACACACTACTGGGTAAATAGACTTCAGTGAACTAGAGATAAAGAAGGACATTTTCTAATGATAAAAGCATCAATTTATCAGGAAGACATAATTAAATCCTCAACAACAGAACCCCCAAATGTATGAAGCAAAATGTGACAGAATTAAAGAGGGAAGTAGGTAATTTGACAATAGTAGTTGGAGATATATAATGGATAGAGCATCTAAGCAAAGGATCAACAAAGATGGAAGACTTGAACAACACTATGCATCAACTGGATTAACACTTCACCCAGCAAGAGCAAGGTTGCTGAATACAACATTCTTTTAAAAAGTACTAGCAGTCAACTATCTGAATATGAAATTAAGAAAACAATTTAGTTTACAATAGCATGAAAAAGAATGAAATACTAGGAATAAATTTAATAGTGTGAGACTTGTACACTGTAAATTATAAAACATTGTTGAAAGACACTAAAGAAGATCTGAGTAAATGGGAAAGCATCCTATGTTCGTGGATTGGAAGACTGAATGTTATGAAGATGGCAGTACTCCCCGAAATGATCTACAGAGTCAGTGCATTCCCATGAAAACTCCCCAGCTGGCCTCTTTGGAGAAATTGGCAAGCTTGATCCTAAAATTCAAGGGACCCGGAATAGCCAAAATCTTATAGAAGAACAAATTGGAAGGACCTAAACTTGGCAATTTCAAAAGTTACTATAAAACTACAGTGATCGACAAGGTGTGTTACTGGCATGAGGTATAGATCAGTGGAATAGAGTTGTACGTCCGGAACTAAAATTATGGCCAGTGATTTTGTACAGAGGAAGTCGGGCCACTTTTTAATACCCTATCCAAAAATTGATTCGTGAATCATAGACCTAAAAGTAAGTCCTAAAACTAAAACTTAGAAGGAAGCATAGGAGTAAATCTTCATGATCTCCGTTTAGCCATTAGTTTTTCAGATACAATACCAAAAGCACAAATGACAAAAGAACATAGATCAGTTTTAATTCATTAAAAATAAAAGCTTTTGTACTACCATCTGTAGCATCAGGGACATGACAGAAAGGTCACAGTTGGGAGAAATATTTTTAAATCATATCTCTGATAATAGAGTTGTATTCAGAATATGTCAAGAATTCTTACAACTAAACAACAAAAAGGTAAATAGCCCAATTAGAAACTGGGCAAGCATATACATAGACATTTCTCTGAAGAAGGTATATTTAAATGGCCAATAAGCACATGAAGAGATGCTCAACATCATTAGCCATCAGGGGAATGCAAATCTAAACCACGAGACACTACTTGTTATGTACTAGGATGGTATGATCAAAAAGATAACAAGTGTTTATGAGTATATGGAGAAATGAAACCCTTATTATTGCTGTGGGGAATACACAATTAGAGCAGCAGCTTTGGAAAATGGTTTGGCACTTCCTCAAAATGGTAAACATAGTTAACATATGATCCAGAAATTTCACTTCTAAGTATATATATCCAAGAGAAATGAAAATATACATCCACAGAAGTGAAAATATACATCCACATAAAAACTAACACAAATATTAAAAGCAGCATTATTCATATGATAGCAGAAAAGCAGAAGCAATCCAAGTACTCATCAACTGGTGAATGGATAAAATGTAGTATAGTTTATACACTGGAATATTATTTGGGAATAAAAAAGGAAGTAAGTACTACATGCCATGACTTGGATGACATTTAAAGCATTATTCTAGGAGAAAGATGTCAGTCACCAAAAAAACAAATACTGTATTATTTTATTCACATGAAATGTCCAGGATAGGCAAGTCTGTAGAGACAGAAAGTAGTATAGTGGTTGTGTAAAGCTGGGCAAGTGGGATAATGGGAAGTGACTGTTTAATGGATTCAGGGCAGTTGAGGGAAGGGAGTACAAAAATGTTCTAAAATTAAGTCATGGCAGTATTTTCACACCTGAATAGACTAAAAAATAATATTTTATACTTTAAATGGGTGAATCTATGGTATGTGTATTATATCTCAATCAAACTGTTTAAAAACAAACAGGTGTGACCATAATTGATATGCACCAACTAAAAGCAATCTGTGTATTTCAGAATCCAGATTGATAAAAGTGTTGGTTGTCTGATTCAAGAAAGAACATGTACCACCTGCCTTAATGAATGTTCAGTTACATGCTCTGTTGATTTAGATCAGAAAGTAGCTTGAATGCTACATGAAACAGTTCAAATGTAGATATTTTGCCCAAAGTCTGAATTGACTGAATATGGGACAGAGTTAATTACAGTTTATGCCATGTGATGTTTTTTAAAAATTACTAAACAATGAAATGGCATTAACAGTTAAGGATTTTATTGGATTGTTTAATACAGACATACCTCATTTTATTGCACTTTGCTTTATTGTGGTATATGGATGCTACGTTTTTTACAAATTGAAGGCAAGGCCCTCCACCAGCAAAAAGATAATGATGCTTTATTGTGGTGGGGTGGAACCAAACCTGCAATATCACCAAGGTATGTCTGTACTGGTCCTAATACCTTTTTAGATGTTAAAATCTATATCACAATGAAATTACTTGTGGTTGATTTTTAAAAGTCACTTCCTTAATTTTTTTAGTCCATGAGAGACAATGTTGGGAAATGCAGCTATAATAAAGGTTCTGGTAATATAATGCAAAATATTTTGTTTAAAAACTTTTAAACAATGTGACAAACTTAGCTTACCTTTTATAGAAATGTTAAGGGATCATTGAGTATGCAAGAGAGTTCTTCATATTAAAGTCTTAGTTATATCATTGATGCCAAATGTGTATTTGCAAAATACATATTTTATTGTGTTGTTGACACAGTTTGGGTGATGCGGAAATCATAGAAAGATGGTTGCAATATATCACTGGGTGTATTTAAAATCTTTGAGGAAGTCATTTGTGAATAACATGCCTTCAGTGTCTTGTTTGACATTGTGCCAAGGTATTTTCCCATTTTTTTATTTAGAGCACTTTTAAATTTTCCATTATATGCTTATAACTAAATGCATGTGTTGGTATATTACAGCAATTTGAAGTAAATTACGTGCACTGGAACTTAAGAACACTCAAAAAATGTACTGTGCTTTTCTTTATAATCTTTTGTTCTGTTATCATAGATTCCTCCTTACTATTTAGCTACAAGAGTGGAAGTAAGTGCAAAGCATTGTTAACCTAGTCCGGTGCTCTTGCAGTCTGAGAGCAGTTTCTGACATTCTCTGGGAGTCTAGGGCAGTATTTTGAAACTTTTGATCAGGCCCTATATTTTTATATTGCAAACATGGTCAAGCATACATACAGTACTCAAATGTTTCCCTTTAAAGCATTTGATGGCCTGGCCGGTGTGGCTCAATGGATTGAGCGCCAGTCTGTGAATCAAAGGGTCACTGGTTCAATTCCCAGTCAGGGCACACCCCTGGATTGCAGGCTGGGTTCCCAGTAGGGGGTGCGTGAGAGGCAACCACATATTGATGTTTCTGTTCCTCCTAAAAAGAAAAAAAAAAAATGTGATGCTACTCTACTCTTCAGTTCTTTTTTTCTAATGCTGGTTTTGACCTATTTCACAAAATTATTAATTTCATAAAATTATGAAGATTTTTGAAAGCTACAGTTTGTGAAATAGTGCTCTAGGAACAGAATTGTGAATTCAAATACATTCTTTTTAAGTTTTCCCTCCTAGTGACCTTTTAAAAATGTTTGTTTTGTGTCTGGAGAATACAGACCTCATACTCAGAGGGCAGATAAGATTTGCAAATGAGACTTGGGGTTTAAGGGTTCTTTTGTTTGTTTTTGTTTCTTTTGCTGAGTTGAGTTGTCTGTGAACTGCTATAGTATAAGAAGAACCAATGTACTTGACCGTTCAAGGAAATTTTCCCTTTAAGTAATTATAGTTGAACAAGAGTTTACCTGGAAATTTTAAACAAAACTCGTAATCAAAAAACATGGATAAAACCACCCAACATATATTTTTATATTCACTTTGCTTTTATACTTTTGTGGCAATAAATTTTATCCTGATACGAAGTTTTAAAATATTTTAATTATATTAAACTGATTCATCTTAACTGTTGTTAGTATTTGTCATTTTTGCATCTATGCTTTTGATATTGAATGGAGAAAGATACTTGTGCAAATATTTCACCAAATATTTTTGCAGGGACACATAGTTGGTCTGGATGAACCAGCTTCGGGAGCTGGGCAGGAAGCTCTGCTTAAACAAGCAAAAATCATTCGATTCGAGAGACAAGCAGAAGAGTTCCTCAATGCAGTCTTTTATAGAAAAGGTTGGTGCCAGTAAAGAATGACATTTAGCATCTGCTTGTCTTGTATTAATCTTAATTTCCATGTCATTTTAAAAAAGAGTTACTTTTAAAAATATTTTTCTTTATTGATAATGCACTTTATGATTGTCTGTGTTTCTTTGGTCAAGTTAAATTTCAAATAGGTAAGGCAATCCTGCTCCCTTTCTTTTACTCTGAATTGATGGTGCCATGTAAATTTTAGTTAAAGAATTCTAAAAATTATTATGAAAGCCTGAATATTGCAAGGTTTCAGTTCTATATTTTGTTAGTTAGATTTTCTTACATAAACAGTTACTTTTTATCACTGATAACTCTAAAACTATAAAATTTTAGTGATTTCTCACTGAAGTATGACTTGGAAAGACAATGTAAAGTTATATCTGAAATTAGATTTGGAAGCATATTCTCTCCTTGACACAGTCTTATTTCACTAAATATTTTCACTTATTAAAATTGGATAGCCCTGGCTGGTGTAGTTCAGTGGATTGAGCATGGACCTGCAAACCAAAGGGTTGCTGGTTTGATTCCCAGTCAGGGCACATGCCTGGGTTGCGGGCCAGGTCTTCAGTTGGGGGCATGTGAGAGGCAACCACACACTGATGTTTCTCTCTCTCTCTTTTTCCTTCCCTTCCCCTCTCCCTTCCCCCTCTAATAAATAAATAAAATGTTTAAGAAAGTGGAAAAAAGATTGGAGAAAAAAATTCATTGTTATAAAATAAAATTTCCCCCCACACATTTGAGGTGGATCTGTTGTATTTTTCAATTTCTCTTTCTCCTTGAAACTTTTGTAGACTTGTTTTACATTTCTCTATCCTAAAAGCATAATTTTTACCCGCGTAGAGACCTTTTGGAAGCTTCCATTTTAAAATGCAAAGAGTCTTTACCTTTAAGATATTCTTTCTAATTAGATTTTTAGCTCTGGTCAGTGTTGCTCAGTTGGTTGGAGCATCATCCCACTTCAGTTACAGGTTCAATTCCCATCAGGGCACATACCTAGGTTGCAAATTTGGTCCCTGGTCTGGTCATATACTATCCCTGGTCCAGTGTGTACTGGAGGCAGCCAGTGCTTCTCTCTGTTACCGACTTTCCTCTTTCTTCCTTCCTCTCTAAAAGCAATGGGGGAAAAAAGTTCTTGAGTGAGGATAAAAACAATAATAAACACATTTTTAATCTTCAGCAGACTCAGTGATTCTATTTTCTTAAATATTTCTTCAATGTTCCAGTTTCCACTTCTAATTCCTCTGGAAATTCACTTCTGCCTTCTGAAGTTTGAAAGCTGATGTTTGCCTGATTAAGTACTAAATCTGATGGGTTGATTAAAATCAGAGACCAGCTGGGCTTCTGTGTAATGTAATTGCTATTTTCAAAAGGGGAGTATGTGGTAAAATATAGTATAAAATTAAGGGATGCACAAGATTATTGTTTTTAGTGGAATTAAAAAAAATTTTCTTCTATCACTAAATTAAATCTTTAGTGCATCCTGTTTTCTCTTTTAATGACATCCTCTTGTATCCTGTGACCTAAAGCTCCCAGCTGAAGCTCCTGCACTTATTGTATCATGACGATGAGGCATCTAAAGATGATGAGGCTCATCTTACTGTCTCAATAAAGGATCCTGAATTCCAAAGTTATGTTCAGAAAAGTAATATTCTTAGTTTGCTGTATGAACATTTGTTTTGTTAAAATAATTCACATCTAAAGTATAAATGACTGATAGATCAATTCTGTCAGTTTATTAACTGAATAAAATCTCTTTAAAGCTTCTTTGCCATGCACTAAATCATGGGTCTCCTATCTCAGAAAACATATTATCTGAAAAGAGGAGTTCCTCTCCCTAATGTACACAGAGGAACCACTTTTCATCCACTGTTTGCTTAAAGGGAGTTAGCCTACTTTTCCACGAGTCCCATCCTTTCTCATATAGGGATAATTTACATTGAAGTTTTTATAGTTTCATTTAGAAATTAAACTTCTGGGAACATAACAGAGAGAAATTGTTACCTTGGCATCAGTCTTAGAATAAACTTCAAGAGATGAGAATTCCTTGAATTTGTTTGTCAAGTTGTATATTTGTATACTGGTATCTGATGCTCAGAAAAAGAACTATTGCTTTGCAATTGGAATTCTCTCTGCCTTGCTTTATGTATTAATACTGTTTAGGTGTTTTATATATATATAAATATATCAAACAAGCATAACTACTCTTGAAATTAATGCCTAAAATGTTTATTATGTAGAGCTATGACAGGCAATTTGTATAGTCAGAAGAGAATATTTTGTTTTAAAAAAAAATTCAGATACTTGGATTTAGTCCTTTGTTTCCAAGTATTGCAAATTGTACATTATAAATAACTGAGTATGAAAAGGTTGTATGTCACCAGATAGAAACATTACTGCAATAAAAGTAGGCTTTTATGGTCTGGACTTTATTTAAGGACAGTATACCTTCTACCACTGTTATGATCACATTCCTTTTCAGCTTGTTTTGTCACTTGTGTTAAGGAAATTTGACACTTTTCTAAAAGTTAGAGGTCCGTTTTTCAAACATACAGGTGGGTCTGAGGCAGCTTTTACTTGTTTTTCTGTAGTTTAATTTTGATTTGACTTTTTATTTTACTCAATTGTGCATGTTTCCCAAGGCATGGCTGGGTTTATAGATACAGTGTTTTAAGTGAAGAAATGAAAAGTGTTCAAGATACTTCTTTTTAATTGATATAAGAGAGAGAGATTTGTTGTTCCTCTTATTTATGCATTCATTGGTTCATTATTGTGCCCTGACTGGGGACTGAACCTGCAACCTTGGCATGTTGGGATGACACTCTAATCAACTGAGCTACTAGGCAAGAGCAAGAAGCTTTCAAAAGACATAGAAAAAAATGACAGAAATGTCATCAATTAATAAACATATATTATGTTTCATAATTGTTATTCATTTAACAAAAGGCAAAACATGCTCTAGCCATTTGTGATGTTTATCCTAAAACCTTTGACTCTTATGAATCTCAATATTTATTAATCTAGTTAAACGCAGAGACATCTCACAAATTACCTCATTTTTGCTTCCTATTTGGAAACTTCTTTATATATTACATATTCTTCAACTTTTGAAGGGATATGCTAATAGATTAAAACTTGAAATTATATATAGTCTTTCATCATTTGGAGGGTTTTTGAAAGTATGCTACTTTTAAAAAATGGATCTTAAGTGGAAAGTTAAATGAATATTAATAAGAAAATTCATTCAGTTGAAAGATTTAAAAAGCAATGTGTGGCCAAACTGTTCATTAAAACATTTAAGGAACCATTGTTAGTGACTATATTAACTTCTGAATCTTAACTGATTGAGTGCCATTATTTCTATACCCTCTAACATACTCGCAGTCTCTATGTGTAGAGAGGAAAATTGGGGTGGGAAGGAGTCCAGTAAGGTTTTGAGGTGTGATCTGTGTATGTGTTTTTTTGTGAAGATACTAGATTTTATTAGTGAGTGTTTTTCTAAATTTATAAATCAACCCAGGTTCCTCACAGCTCCACCTTCTATTGTTAATATTTAAAAGACCAAAGAAACTTAGGTTTTCTGAGATCTTCTAAGCCTCACAAGTGTGGTGGGGGAAGTAAAGGTCACTGGTGGGACATTAAGATCAGGGGGCACTTTAATCAAGGGTCTGCCACTAACCCTCTATACCAATTTGGAGAGGACACTTACTTTTTAGAGCACATTTCCTTCATTTGTTAAAACTATTTGATGGCAATTTATTTGATTGTTCCATCCATTTCTTAACTAATATAAATGCATACTTTACAGCAGGCAAGATTAGGTGCTAAATCTACAGTGGTACACAAACATAATCTCTGGGGAAGCTCAGACTCCCTGATAATATGATGAGGTTAAGGATGTGATGTAATATATTTACACAAAACATTTTCTGTCTTGTACCCAATTTGACCTTCAGGGTCTTTTTCCAGTGCTGAAAATTCTGAGTTAATTTTTATTTTAAGATTAGCATTAATTACAAATTAGTAACTTAGATGTTTATTTTATTACTTCCCTAGCTGTTATTTTTAGTGGTTGACAAAATGTATTTAAAGAATTCATAGAGGGTTTTAGGCTTTTGAGGTTTGGCATTTAAAATTCTAGCTCAAGGATTCTAAAATTTTGGTCCTTCCACCAGGAGTATCAAGAAACCTGTAAGGAATGCCTTGACCTTACCCTAGAACTGCTGAATCAAGACCTGGCAGTCGGTTTCTGTAATCCCTCCGAGTGATTCTGATGAACACTAAAATGTGAAAATTATTGCCCTAGCCTATCATGGATCTTAAGTATCTCCTTTTATAATCTTGGTATACCTTCAGTTTTAACAGAAAGTAAAGTAAGCCCTCATGGACTGAGTACTCCATTCTTGAGCAATTTAGGAAGAAATTGCTGAGGAAAAATTAAGGGGACAACTGTAGATGGTGAAAAGGGGAGTAATTATTTCATAAAATAAGTGTTTGGGGATTTCTGTATCAGGTAAGTGATTCTTGTCCAAAAGAACCCTGAGGGAATTTTTAGAACTAATTTTATGAAAATTTTATTTTTTAAATCTGCAGCTCATAAGCTTAGACATGAAAATATAACTGAGGAAATGCTATTTTAGGATACTGCATTTTAAGAAAACAATAAAATGAAATTTTATGTTTGCTTGAAAGCTGTCTTTTTTTTTTTTTTAGTACATTGTCCCACTTTAAAAGTAAATAAATCTTTGTTTACAGACAGTCCCTGGGTCTCCGACCCCAATATTCCCCTAGTGGCCCGTGAGATCATGCAGCGAATGATCCAACAATTTGCTGCTGAATATACCTCAAAAAATAGCTCTACTCAGGACCCCAGCCAGCCCAATAGCACAAAGAACCAAAGCCTGCCGAAAGCATCTCCAGTCACCACCTCTCCCACAGCTGCAACTACTCAGAACCCTGTGCTCAGCAAACTTCTCATGGCTGACCAAGACTCACCTCTGGACCTTACTGTCAGAAAGTCTCAGTCAGAACCTAGCGAACAAGGTATGGTTTGACATCATGGTCTCTGTCCAATCAGAATACTCTAATTTGGGGAGAGAAAAATTACTGGCAAGTAGGGCACCAGTAGAAATAACAGGATAAAAACTAATGTGATTCTTAAATTATTGCTGACTATACAGTGTGCTGCCTTGTCCATCAGTAGTCAATAGTTATGATTTACTTACTACCCAGGAAAGGTGGTTACAGTTGTTACTGATCTTTAAGTCATGTGATATTTATATAAGCATTTTATACTTTCCAAAACATTGTCATGTCTATTGTTTTTAAAAACCCCTATGAAAAGTGAAGGGTTTTTTTTCCTTATCCATTAATGTTCTAGGATTAGCACCTATCTGAGAAACAAACATGTCTTATTAGGAAAAAAGACATTTATACTCTGCACATGAGATTATAAGGCAGAAATATGTATTTGCAGTTTTAGAAGAGAAACTCAGAGTTAAGAAATAATGAGAAGACAGTAGACACACTTTAGATTGTTAGATATATACAGTACTTAATGGATACACAAAAGCATGCATTCATACATGCACTGTATTATGAGCTAACTCACAAGTATTTCCAAATAATTTGTTAGTGAGGATCCTGATTAAGAAGTAGGTTAAGAAGTTTTGCTTAGCAAATATTTCTTAAGTCTTTGTTTACTTATAATCTTATTGCTTTGTGACGTCATTTTACCTTTAATTTCACAAAGATGAAGTGAGCATTTCAACTCTGCCTTTAAACTAAAAATTTTAAATTGGTGATGCCTGTACTAAGGAGATTTTGTCATAAAAATCTCATAAGAGTATGCAGAAAGGTTATGAGATGCCTGAATTTATTAGTGAGAAATACATGTTTATTTTTCAAAGTAAGTTTAATTCTTATAAAAACCTGGTTTAAAGGGCTTTCTTTTGCTCTTTGTAAGTAATTTGTGAACGGTTTGCACTTAATGGATTGGTTTTAATTAGTTTTCCTTTGCTTTTTTTCTGTTTCCATGTAGTGAATAACAATCAAAATTTGTAAGTTTTGAGATTTCCTAGCACAAGACCTCCTAGTTGTTCTATCTTCACATTAGTCGGTATACTTTTGGTTACTGTCTTTGCAAAGTTGTTCTGTTTGTTTTATTAAGGATTGTTTTCCTTACCAAATTTGTGGCTTTCATTAAAATCTCTTTGCTCAAAATATTACACTAAAAGCTTCAGGTTTACAGTAGGAGAATTACAGATTGTATTTAAAGTATTAATAACAGATTAACATACAAAGGTACCACTTTGTCTAACTTAACTTCTTAGAATTAGTGTCATGTTTAAGAGGTGTGTTGTTTTGACAGCGTGCACTTAGGAAGAGAAATTTGAACTAGATGATAAGATTATAGTACAGTCTTCAGATTAAATAAAAATTTAAAAATTACATTTTCTAAATGAATTTTAGTGTTTTCAATTTATTACAATATTTTTAGTGGTAGACTTAAAATATGTTGCCTGTTTGATTACACAGACTTAAGGGTCTTTAAATAATACTGTCATTGGTTGGAAATATTTTATTAGTGTATTATATATTTATATATAATTACATATAAATTGTATATAATATATATAAATTATGTACAATTATATATTTAGAAATATTGGTGGCACTCAAGGGACAACAGTTATTCTGTATGAGTGTGGGCTTTTTTGGTTTATAAACTCAATCACTTACTTATTTCTAACAGCCTGAAATAGGGAGATACAGTGTCTTCAAACACAAATCCTAAGTGGGTTTAATATGAGTATTAGGACAGTTTTTAACATAACTAGATAGCAAAGCCTCTCTGCTGGTCAACTGAAAATCATTGGTACATTGAGTATTACCTTGCTCTGTTAGTTTTGAATGGAATGACAGTTTTAAGAGGTGTCTAGACTATGAATTTCTTTTCTGTACATGTCTGTGAGGGGAAAAATCTTTGTGGGAAAACAGAGTTCTCTAATTTTATGTTCTAGTAACATGAATTTGGGATTTGGTCTAGCTTCTAAGACATTAAACCTTTAGGGTCCAATCATTATCAAGACTTGTATTATTCTTTCTTTTCTTAAACTTTGCCCATCAATTGATAATAGCTTACTAACAAAAAAAAAAAAAAAAAAAAAACACACACACACAAAACTTTGCTTTTATAAATATCAGCAAATGAATTTTGAATCTCCGCAGATTTTCCCCAAAAGATTGACAACAAATACACATTTTTTTACAGCTGTGTACAAAGAGTAATTAAGATACATGCACATTATAAACAGTTGACAACTGATTCATCTTACAGACTTTTCTTGTATAGTGTTTATGTGTAATTTAACCATATAAATATATATTTTAAGATAACTTTTGTATCACTTAAAATTCCCTAAATTCAAGTGTTATGTACTTTTAGTGCTTTGATAATAACGTAAATTTAGAAAATGAATTCTAATAGTTTTGTTGCTGAACCTCACTCATACCGTGTAAACTGCTATTTCTAATATCTCACTGTATCTTAACAGCTACAGTGATGTGCTGTACCTTTTGCCCTATTAATAAAATATTTAACCCTTGGCAATATTAGATATAACAAGCTTTGCTAAATTTATGTTGCTTCAGGAAGAAAAATATCCTGATTCCGTTAATGAATTGATTTCACAACTCAAATATATGATTATTGTATCTGCTTAGTTGACTTGGCCTACTGCTTTGTCATTTTTAGCCCATTCAGATGACATTTCCTCCTCATTTTTAATATCCTCAGGTGTTTCTTTGTGTCTCTGCAGACGGCGTACTTGATCTGTCCACTAAGAAAAGTCCATGTGCTGGCAGCACTTCCCTGAGCCATTCTCCGGGCTGCTCCAGTGCTCAAGGGAACGGGTAAGGGAAAATACTTCTAGCCTTCCCCAGTTTTGTAGGGGACAGTTTATCGAAGATTGATGCTAATTTCTTTTGTATGTTTTAAAAATTAATCCTTGAGGGTAATACCCTTCTAGGTATTACCTTTAATAAAATTACTTTGAGTCCATCAATCAAGTAAAAGCACAGTCTCTGAAATCTGAAATTGACTGGTATAGATCAGTTGTGTCAGTTTAATACAAATAGTAAATAATCAGGCATATGGCAAGAATGTCTTTGGACTTTTTGTTGTTGAGTATTTGGGAGTGTGAACCCTAACTTAAATAATTCCAGGGTTCAACTGTACAGACAGTATTGTGTGCTGAAGTTATCGAATAAAAATTGGGCTCCAATATTTAACTTGATATATCTAATGTGGTGTGTGGGTGTGTGTTGGCTGTTCATTTTTTTCTTACTGGTTTTGTTTGTTGATTTGAACTGCAAATTTAACTCTGTGTAGCAGTTCAGAAAATCTAATTGTATTTTTGCTTTTTAAGTAGATAAGACTGGTTGTAAATGTTGACAAATAACTCTTACGCTGCCAAGACAGTACATGCACAGTTTTGATAACTACTTAGCAGATGAAAGTGAATTTTCTGGCCATCTAATTTTACAGTGTAAGAATTGTATAATTCTCCTTCTGTGTGTACCTGTTAACCATTTAGAGAAAAGTAAGTATTAATAAAGTTATTTAGATGCCATATTAGGAAGGCATTTCCATAAAACTGTGTTGTGACCAAAAATCAACTTCATCTAGATAATGAAAAATAACTTCAGTAAGTTAAGTTAGTTAATATTTAGGTTCATTTAGCTTTTAGATATCAACATGGGGAGTTGTTTAAATGGTAAAGGAATAAGGATATACTAAGTGGACTGTTACACTTAATTATCTTTAATTACCTTCAGATTGAAGGATTTCTTTACTGACTTCTAAAATGCACCCTTTATTTTCTCCGAAATTCTATTATTTTTCTTTTTCTCTCCTCCTTTATTCATTCACTCTAAAAATAACATTAATTTAGTTTATTTTGCATGGTTAATCTTTTTTCCTTAAGCCCTTCTGTTCACTGTAGTTTGAACTAGATAGAAGTTATCATGGTCCCAAATCCTTGGGTTCCATTTATATATCAAAAAACTTGAGTTCTGTAATTAAGGACACATGTAGGAGAAGACTACGTGTGGTTTGCATAAATGAATCCCTTGCTTAAGATTCACTTCAAACTTGGCCACCAGGTTCATGTATTATCATATGGTGAAGTTGCTCTGTTTATCCCTCTGAATGGAAAGAGTTTTTTTCCTACGTGATATTGTTGTCTGGAAGACAGAAGCACGGACAGTGCTGCCCATCTTTTAGTTGCATATTCATTGTTCTTCTTATGTTATTTAGTGATAACATCACAGAGTCCCTCTAGACTTTTGGAGTACATAGCTGGTTTATCTTTATTTCTGCAAAGTTCCTCTTTTGTACTTACTTAATGTAATTCTCTCTGGGCATGCTTTACCAGTTGCCAGTTTTATCATTGATAATCTTTATTGTGAAAATGAAAAATTTATGAATTTGTGTAAGTAGTTGATTTTTAAACATTAATCAAAAGCTGTTCACTTAAAATTTCAAAATTGATGTTTGGTATTTTAAGTTTTTTATAAGGAAAACTACAAAATTGTTTATATACCTGTGACAATAATCACTTTGACTAGAACTTAAGGAACAAAGTTTTGGGGCAAATAAAATACAGTTTCCTTAAAGCTTGGATTATTTTAAATGGAGAATCAATGGTACTCATGTACCTGGAGCTAATAGTGTTTTTAAATGAAGAAGCGTGGTAAGTTATAATGCGATGGGTATTTTGATTTGGGTTTTTTTTCCCTCTTGGGGGCTGGTAGCCATATTTTTTGCCCAAGCAAAATAAGAAATGTTATGTGGAGTTGTTTGATTTTTGATAATGAACATCAACTTGTTTGTTGGATAAATGAGCACTTATCTGTGGACTCCACCAGTGTAAATGGTTCCAGTTTTAGGGCTGGTTGTCATGAATGTTGGACATGTTGCATTAAAATAAGTAATTTGGCTTACTCTTTTATTACTGTACTTGTTTAGTGGTAACGTCACATTGGTATCACAATTCTGTGTAGATTTATGGAGACTTGATGATTACTTTGTAATTAATAATTAAGGTGCTATTTTCAGACAGTTGCGCGAAACTTTTTCTCCGAAAATTTGTGAACCCAACCAGAGACCAGCTGACAGGTTTAATTTTTCTTTGCCCAAAAAGCTCCTGGGTTTTTTTCTTTTTTCTTTTTTCCTTTTTCTTTTTTTGTGAACACGTTTTAAAACTAACTGCTGAGACCATTTTTTTTTTAATTTTAGAGAAAAATAAATAAATAACACAAAGTGATGTTACCCAAGCAAGGCCTTCTAATAAAGGAGTGGTCCCCTCACCCACCCCTCCCTACCTGTGCAAGTCCTGCTCACATCAGTTTCCTTCCATCCAATTAGGCGACCTGGGAGACCCAGCCAGTACCGCCCAGACGGACTTCGGAGTGGTGATGGGGTACCTCCAAGAAGCTTACAGGATGGAACCAGGGAAGGTTTTGGACACTCCACATCACTCAAAGTTCCACTGGCTCGATCCCTGCAGATTAGTGAAGAACTACTGAGCAGAAACCAATTATCCACAGCTGCCAGCCTTGGGCCATCTGGATTACAGAATCATGGACAGCACTTAATATTATCCAGGGAAGCCTCTTGGGCAAAACCACATTATGAGTTCAACCTCAGCCGTATGAAGTTCAGGGGAAATGGTGCACTCAGCAACATCAGTGACCTTCCTTTTCTTGCAGAAAACTCTGCCTTTCCAAAAATGGCACTTCAAGCAAAACAAGATGGAAAAAAGGATGTGAGCCATTCATCTCCTGTAGATTTAAAGATACCACAAGTTCGAGGAATGGATCTTTCTTGGGAATCTCGCACTGGTGATCAGTACAGCTATAGCTCTTTGGTAATGGGTTCACAAACGGAGAGCGCGCTTAGTAAAAAACTGAGGGCTATTCTTCCAAAACAAAATAGAAAAAGCATGTTAGATGCTGGACCCGATTCTTGGGGCTCAGATGCTGAGCAGTCTACCTCTGGACAGCCATATCCCACATCGGATCAAGAAGGAGACCCTGGCTCCAAGCAGCCTCGGAAGAAAAGAGGGCGATACAGACAGTACAACAGTGAGATACTGGAGGAAGCAATCTCAGTGGTTATGAGTGGAAAAATGAGTGTTTCCAAAGCTCAGAGTATTTATGGGATTCCCCACAGTACACTGGAGTACAAAGTAAAGGAGAGGCTGGGCACTTTGAAAAACCCTCCAAAGAAAAAGATGAAATTAATGAGGTCGGAGGGGCCAGATGTTTCTGTAAAGATTGAATTAGATCCCCAGGGAGAGGCAGCACAAAGTGCAAATGAATCAAAAAACGAGTAGGAATACTGTAGAGTGCCAATTACTGTACAAACTGGGTGAGCACTACTGCTGTCACTGCTTGCACCTAACTTCATTTACTGTGACACTTGTTTCTTTGCAGATTTTGCATTGACTTGTGTGTACAGAGCTGAAAGGTGCATTCTGAATGTTGCATATTTAAAATTTTTCATGTGCAGTATGGCTCGGGATATCGTTTGGCCTTTTGCATGTTTCTCTACAAGAGAATTGAGTTACCTCACAGAGAACAGATACATGGAAGTGGACTCCTTGCCTGTAGAGCCTGCATGCTTTTCTTTCTTTCTTTTAAGTTATATTTGCCTTTATTTTAAAAAGAAAAAGAAAAAGAAAAAAGCCCCCCTTTAGAAAGCACCTCTGCATTCTGGGAGCTTTATCACTGCAAATTGGAAAGCCATCTTACAAAATTATTCACATTTTTTTCTTCTATGATTCAGCTAACTGAAGGATTAAACTAAAGAAAAATCTCTTAGGAACAATGAATCTTTGAATTTAAGAAATGTGTTTATTCATTGATAAATAATTATTTGGATCAATTTACATTTTATGATTTTTTTTCTCATTGTTAAATTTACTTACAAATTAGCAATCTATTTAGTGCTCACCCAGAGGGGAAGGAGGTGGAAAATGTGCACACACTACCTTCAAAAATGCTTCAGTTAATTACTTTGTAACACTACCTTTGCTGTAATTTCATTTGGGATTTTCTAAGGGTAGAATTTGGTCTCACCAACAAGTGAGGATATAGCCTTATCTCATGGAGGACGAGCTCCGTTCTTACTCAGGAGCAGTCAGGGTACATTACATAAAACAATAGAGGATGCCTCATTTTAGCAAACTCAGTTTCTTTGTATTCTTAAATCCTTTTACGGATTTGATCATGTGCTAACTAACGACTGGATGTCGTTGCAGCAACTAGTTTAAAATATTCAAGATCTGTTTATTGGGGAATGGGAGAAATAGGAAAAGAAATGTGTATAATTAATTATAATATTGTAAAAGTGGTATCTAGATTTTACAGCCTCAATAGTATGCTCAAATATCCACATGAATGAAGGATCCATTTCCTTCATTCACCACAAGGTTTGCGGTGAGAGGAAAAAAAACAAACAAACACAACTCCAAGGTGACCTAATATGATTTAGGTTGCATTTCAATTTTAATAATAATTTAATCAGAAATAAAGCTCATTAGAGTTTCTTTTTTAACTAATCCAGATACTAGTACAAGGGGGGGGGGTGTATTCTTCTTTAGTTTTTATTTAATTCGTTGCTCTAAATCCTTTTTTCTTTTTCCTTTCCTTTTCTTTTTCTTTTTTTTTTAGCATCCTACATAACATCTCCTTCGTAACTTTTTGCTTGTTTTCATGGTTGTTTAGCACACAGTTCAGGACCTTTTCAGATCATGTTTGTACAAGCACTCCTGGAGGAACAGCCTTGTTTGAGATGGGCTTTAAAATCACACTAAGTTGGGAACCTTTGTTTTCTACAGGTTTTTTGCAAGATTAATTGATAAAGCCCATGAAATTTAATTTTGCTTTGTGACCAAATTAAAGTTACTGTTTGTGCAAAACAAAAATCATACCGCATCCACCCTATATTCTAATCTGCTGAGAAAGGTGGTCAGGCCCTTCTAAATGCTTAACCAAAAACTTTAAAAAGTCATTGAAGCATTTGTAGAAAATGAAGTCAAACTTGGAGCATTAAAATTGAGGCTGAAGATTTCAGGTAGATAATAACAGTTCGAGGAGAAGTAGGTCCAGATATTCCCAAGGCATAAATTCTTGCCTGGAAACATCAGAGCAGTTAACTAGGTTAAGGATAATTTTCCCTCAGCAGCCTATGTGTTCAAAGGTTAGGCACACCATTGCTGTTATTAAAATACATGCACTGCTCATTATTGACATAGCCTGGGCTTGGGTTCCTCTTTAGGTTTGGTTATTTTGTATAGCAGTTTTTAATCAGTGGATGACTAAGCCTGTTTCCTCTTAGCTTTCTAGTGTTCTCAACAGAAAAAGCAGTTTGGGGTCAGAGCAGTATATGACTGCAGCATTTTCTAGCCTAGCTGGAAATTGCAGTTAAAATATTCTGAAATGTATGGTTTTCATCTGCAGTAGCAGGAAGTTGTTGAAAGTTTGCTTAAAAGCAAAGGGCTAAGCTTATGAAGGAATGCCTCCTTTGTTCCACACTCAGTAGTTTGTCGTACACAGTTAATTGTAGCCATGTGCCTTTTTGCATGATGTTTGGGGTATTCAGTAGCCCAAGATTGCTGCAGAAAGGTACTTTGAGCAATTAATTTGTGCTTGCTTTTATCCCCTCTCAGAAAGGCATCATAAAAGGCCCATTTAAAAATTTGGCCCTAAAAGTTCAACTTTTGTAGAGTTTTACTGTTCAGAGAGGTTTAATCCTATGTGGTAGTCTATAAAGTGATGTATGAGTTGAGTTATGTAAATTTTGTCATTTTAGTGTACATGGAGTGATCATTTTACTAACATAAATATTTTCTATGTGTGTTTCAGTGGATGACAATCGAGCAGCAGAAGAATGGTGTGCCTACCCTTTAATGCTGCAGTTTAAATAAGAGAACTTGTATTATGTCATTTCAGATTGTAGGCTGAGAGTTGTAAATAGTGAAAATTTGAGTACTTCTATTATTTGTTTTGGTTAGAAAGTGAATTTTAAAAACAAACCAAACTCTAAACTTTCTCAGATTAAAAGTCCTGAGACCTGAAGATTGTAATATTCATGTCTGTGAAGCTTTTAAACATTACACTTGAGATCAGTCATGACTTGATATTCAGGTAAATTTTCTTTTCCAAGAAGCTTTTGAATAAGCATATTTCCTCCAAAGGTCGGTCGGTCTCTCTCTGTTTTTTCTTTTTTGTAGATTATTTTTAAGCACTAATTGCATTACATTGGTAACTGCAATATAAAATAGCCATTATTGTTTTGTGAAGCATGGTTGAAATTAGATAGTGGTCCCTTTTAAATTTCATGAGCCTCTCAAAAAAATCTTTTAAAAAAATACGGAAAGCTGCTGAATATTTCAAAAGATATATATTTTACCTTATTGTAGGTTTTGTAAAGTTAGTTTGTAATATTCAGGTGCACTTTTAATGTTAAATTTTGTGTTCAGAGTTCCATTATACCACGTATTTCCTGGAGGTGGCTCATCACATGGCTGGCTGTCAAGTCTTGGTGCTGCAGTGATCCCTTAATATTTGATTTCTCTCTTAATTTGCCACTATTCGGTATTGGCACTTTCATTGTAGATATTCTAGTTTGGGGATGTCCTCATAAATGTGTAACAGATTGGTCTATTTGCATGCTTAATTTCTGCCAATCAGAGTTTTGCATGGCCCAAAAAACAGTTGATCATTTTTATGGTATGGGAAAGTATAGTTCACAGCTGTCCCTGTCACAAAAGCCTTGTCTCCTCGCATTTTCTAGTAGGCAGATGATGACATTACTCAAACTTACGATATTATTCAAACTGATGTTAGGAGATAATGTATTTAAGATCAGTTCCTGCATTTTTCATGAAAGCATTATTATTACAGAGTAGATAAGCTATCACACTATAAAATTAAAAACACTAAGTCTGTGGAAGGATATCCAGTTGGTATTTTTATCATTAGTGTTCTCATTTCTGAGACATAATCATCAAACTTGACAGTAAACTAATATAATATTATAGTACTTTGTTCAGTAGGCTTACAAGTGACTCTGAACTGTGTGATGAGCTATACACTTACTTCTGTTCCCAAATACCATGAAGGACAGGTCTCTTTTTCCAGAAAAATAATTTATATTTGTGTATAATACTTTTTAATATTAAGTTTGTTGTTACTCTGAAGTTTAGATGTTGCTTGATAAACCTTTACTGCAGCAGATCATGAATATGAGTAAGGCTTTGTGTGATAATAGGGTCCTTATGTGAAGTTAATTACTGTTCAGTGCTGGTGAGCAAGCTTAACCAGTGTGAAATGTGTTAGCTTTATTTGGTACACTTTTACTTTGCAATATTGAAGTGCTTTTAGAACTCTGGTTATCTTATATAAACCATTACCTCAACCAATTGGCATTTTCATTCTCCAACGTTTTACCTGAGCTATAAGATGAGCTATATGGGATCAGATAGTAAAACAATAGGCACAATGAGAAGTTTAGTTCCCAATTTTCTGGAGAGAACTCTAAATTAGACTAAAAATGACTACCTGCAAAGGCCCATGTCATACATAACTACCTTCTCTCATTAGGCAGTACATCGCAACCCTGGAGCTGCTAGTGAGCTGTGTTCTCCCCCTGCCCCCAGTAAGCACATGGAGCAAGGCCTGGTTCTGAGCCTTTGTGATTCTCTTACATTTCATTGACCCATAATAGTGAAGCTTGGATTCAGTTAGTAATTTTTATGAAACAAATTAATGTCAGAACCTGAAATTACTTTTAGTTGTAACAGATATGTATGACAGTTCATTATTATTTTCTTTAACAGGTATTATCCCTGTAGATTTAATTTTGAAACCATATTTTTGCTTTTGTAATTATTCTTTAACTAAATTCCAGAGGTGGTTTTCATATGAACAACCCTTTTCTGTACATTCAGGTTGCTGTCATTGGTAATGGAGTATGACAATAGGCTGAACTGCTCCACTTAATCTTTTGTAGGAGACATTGAAAATTATAGGTAAAGTTTTGACCTTTGTGAAGATATCAAAGATTGTTTTCCTTGTTACTATTTCATTATAATTAGGTCTTTGTTAATGCTACAGTCAGGCCAGTGTTACTAAAAATCTAATGACTTCAGCCAAACATCGCATTTAGTAAACTGTTAAGATATATGAGATTCTGTATGAGATTTTTTAAAAAATACTGTATGTACTTTGAGACACTACTGAAAAGGAAAGAAATTATAATTGTGGTACAAGGAATGCAGACCTCCAAAGTCATCTTAGTTCGTTCCCTCCCTCCCTCCCTCCCTCCCTCCCTTTCTCTCTCTCTCCCTTTCTCTCTCCCTCCCTTTTGGATTCATTCTGTCCTTGAGACTTGAGTAGGACTTGTGAACATGGTGACTGAAGGGAAAATAGAGAAAATATTTTGCATATCCTTTGTCTCTTATTCCCACATAAATTCTCAGTTGCCTTTTAAAGTAGCAGATATTAGCCCTGTAGCTGTGTGCCCTCAGTGTTATGAAAGAGATTGGGGGAAAGAGGTGGAAAGAAAGTAGGATGGGAAAGTATGTAAACTTGAGAAAAGGTTAAAGATTTTGTCCTATCATACTAAAAATGAGTGACAGGACAGATAATGTGGTGTGGTAAAGTTGGGCCATCTTTTTAGAGTATTTGAAAATGAGAATCAAGGCTATTATTGATTTGACAAAACATAAGTTAATTCTGCAACTATTCGGGGGATAATTTTAAGGTTTCCAGTTCATTTAGATCTGTATCAATAAAATCTGAAAAGCAAGCACTTTTAGTTAATCATAGATTTATTGGATATAGCAAATATAATTATAATATTTAATCTTTATTGTTTGAATATGGAAATGAACTCTTTACCCCATCTTGAACTGTTACTGAACAGGCTCAAGATGATCTTTTCAACACTGGAAATGACCCTACACACATACCAAAAAAAAAATCTAGAGCAGTAAAACATATTTGAAGATCCATACATACCTCTTAGACTTTAGACTTGTCTTGGGAAAGAATTTATGAACCTACAACCAGTATTAGTACAGTCTTGGGTTCCTTGTTCTGCATAATTGCACCCTTTCTCAGGTATGTCCTGAAAACATAAATTTTAAAATAATCTCTTTAGAGATTAGATTCTCAGTGGATAGTGTGTAAGGGGACTGGGGGAGGGGGGTTGGGAGGGGGTTTGACACAGGACACTGACACAGTAGAGCAGGGATTTTTACAGTAACATTCAATAGCCAAATAGAATTTCAACCTAGGATATTTTTACTCCCCCCTCTGAATGAGAGAAACATCATCTGTTAACATCCGTGACTTGGTAAATAACCGGTGCTACACTCCTCAACTTTTCTTTTGTCCAGGTGACATTTTTCTCCCTGGTGGAAGGGTATATAGTAAATTTTACTGTCACTAGGAAAGCACTTGTATGAAATGTTTAAAGTACTAGAAAAGGGATATTTAGCACTTTTTCTGTTACAACACTAAAGTCTTAATTTATCTTCAGTCTTAGGTACTGTAAGTTTTATGGTGGTTGCTTAAAAATATCAAACATACTACATAATAATGGGGTCAAATCACATTTATATAAATCTTGTCTTATTTAATAAAGACCATAACATTTTATACCTTGCAAGCAATTTCAAGTGATTGCCTCATTTTCCCCACTTCACTAGGCATTTCAGGCTTAAGAATTTGGAATTTGAGAGGAGGTGAGGGGAAAATTCCCCAAAATGAAAAATTGTGTCAGATCATTTTAGAAAAATAAATCACTAGGAAAATGGGTAGGGATTCTCTCTCCCTTTAAGTCTTCAGGGAATGAGCAGTATTTAGAATCTTTGGCTGAAATTCAGGCCTTTTTACTGTGTAAATTTTTAATATTAATTCACTGACATGCTTTTTACATCAGAGGACTGAAAATGGATCTTAATGTTTTTAAGTTGTGGAAGGGTATATTTCTAAAATGGGGGGGATGATTAACTAGGTTAGTATACCAGCATTAGTAAGTTTAAGGAATTTTAGTATGTAATAGCAAAGTGTTTGATTAAAGTCTAATCCTATATTGCTAGTCAAAATTAGTTACATTCTGATCTAGGAAAGATAGAGTCATTGGGTATTGCTATGCTGTGCTGTCAGAAGACCAGACTAAGGTAGAAACCTTTATCTGACTCCCACACGTTGCTTGTTCTGATGGGATGTATACTCTACAGCAGCTTACTGCTGCTTTGCGAAGAAGTGTATAAACTATACATTTGGAGTGTTTGCATATAATTCTTTATAGCCTCCACTTTAAAGTGTCAGACATTGGTATTTTATCAGTCCATGCTGTGGAATACAACTAATGTTCTTAGGAATCCAACTTGTACACACTGTTTAAAAACCCTCAGGGACAGTTTACACACTATTCTCACTCAATTCAGGTACTTTGATGCTATTCTTAAACCTAACAGTGACTTGTATTATTCTGTTTTGCTTTTATTTCGACGTGCTGGTAGCACATCCTTGATGAATGTCAACTTAAAAACTCAGTTCAGGTATCCAGGTATAACTCAGCCAAACATTTTAAAGCTGCATATAACTCTCCAGCACACGGTGCCTCACACTCTTATAGTGGCATTCTATATATTCAGTTATTACTACTGAGCAGATAATATGGGGGTTCCTGTTAACAGTGTATTTAAAAAAAGAAAACGAAATGTGCATCAGTGTATAGCCAGCACATGGAACATACACATAGTTAAACTATATATTTTTAAATGCCACTAAATAGCCAGCACAATTAAACAACATTCCTTGCTGCTTCTGAAAAGTATAACAGATGCAGTTACTCCTTGATGTGGCTCTTGCCTCTTCATCATACTACTACTAAATTCAAGCACTGGTCCTTGGGTGTCTGACCTCTACATTCTAGTTTATGCAATGTCTTTAGAGAATTCTGTGCACTGGCCACTGTGATGGAACCATTGGGCCAGGGTGCTCTGAGTTTATTAGTAGTGATTCTGCCAAAGGTGGTGTTGTAACATGAGTATGTAAATGTCAAAAACTTAGCAGAGGTCTGGGTCTGCATATCAGCAGACGATTTTGTCAATATATTTTGTAGCATCGAACTCCTCAGTGACAAGTTTATTCTGATGCGAAGTTCTAATTCCAGTGTTTTAGCCCTTTGCATCTTTAATGTTAAAACTTGTTGACTAGAGGTCTTTATTCATAAATACTACTTTTGTTTTCTGCAGAACTATCTGCGGTTAACAAAATAGATTATTCCTCTGCTTTAATATTTGATATCTTACATCTAAAAGGAATTCTCCATATATAAAACCCATAGCCTTCAAAGATACGGAAAATGGATCTTTCAGATTTCTAGAAGTTCAAGTGTCATGCAACAAAACAGGAACCCCCTTTACTCTTATGGACCTCATTTCAATATACTGTTTACAGTTTGACGGAATTGTATAATTTAATATTTCTCTTGTACTGTAGTATATATTTATTTACAGATTTTTTGTACTGTGTGATTTGAACTTTTTGTTCCTTGCTATGATCAATGTTTATGTAGTAGAGCACTTATGATCACAAATTAAGTTTTTTGGTTTGATTGCACTACATTAAATTTTTTAATGCAGTTCTGATTTTTGACTGGACTAAAATAAGCTGTGTCTTAATGTATGTGATGAGTACTTAAAACTTTAATCCATGTGGTCCCCTTTTTTTTGCATTGTATGTCAAAGCGCTAGTTCTTTCGTGCATGTGTAAGATTTAATGGTTCCATTGTATTATTTGACCATGACATTTTGGAGAAACATTCCCAGCTGTAATGTTGTGTATGGTAGTTCTCACTGGATGCTAGACTTTTCAAAACCACTATTCTTCTAATAAATTTGTTGTGAAAAACTGTTTTAAAAGTTTGGTATCTACTTCTTAAGATTTTAATGCTTTTTAAAAAATCCTCAAAAGGGGTAAAATTTCAAACTGTACTATAAATGAACATGGTAATCCAAGTCAGTAGTTTCTGATGATAAATTATGTCTAAATGAAATCTCTTAGATAATTAGAAGTTGCTGCTTCAAAATTGTGCTTCAGTATTTGGATGCAGTACTGCCTTGTAACTTCTAGCCTTAGTAATATGATACTTCCCCTGCCCCAATTTTCTTCATTGGCTTATTCACTTAATATTTTCAGCTAAACCCAATATGTTCATATTTTCATAATAGCTGTTTGCTGGACTTAGTTTTTCATAATTTTTTAGAGGAAAATTTTATGTTGAGATTGCTTGCTAAAAAGAATAATGATTTGCTGGGTTTTGTTTGCTCTTTTCTTGAGACATAAGTATGAAAACAACATTGTCAACTCATGAAGGCTGTTACAGTAGTTTTAGTTCTTCAGAGGATGCTAATACTTACTTTTACCAGGAATAAGGAAAGCAAAGCGGGTTATAGTTCAGAGTATGGGAAACACAGGGTTTATTCTGGTATTATTATTTATTAAGTATTATATTATTTTCCATACAAACAACTAAATCTGTTTTTCCCACACCCTGTACATTGCTCGACATTTAAATGGTGTCTTTTAGAACTGGATGTATAAAGATGTTTTATATTATAAATTGATTCCTGTTGTAAAGTGGACAGGGGAACAGCTGGTTTAAAATGACAAAGATTAGAACTGATATCAATATATTTAAAGCTACTTTTTCAAGGTCATAATATACATGGAATTAAAAGTGATTTCTGATCCTTTCTAATACATATTTAAAAATAATGCTATTGTTAGCAGTTGGTCTAGATTATCTTTCAGTTAATTTCTTTTTTTTTTGGCTGTCTACCTCTTTCTGCCTTTTGCTCCAATTTTTATGAAATTGGAAAATTATTCAGTTACACCACATGATTATAGAGCATTTTTCTGAAAAAGTAATTGTTATTTCTTAGTAAGTTTCAAAGCTATAACTACTTGTTTCTTGTTATTATCCTTTTTAAATATATTTTAATTGATTATGCTATTACAGTTGTCTCATTTCTCCCCCATCATTCCCCTCCACCCTGCACACCCTCTCCCGCCCACATTCCTCCCCTTAGTTCATGTCCATGTGTCATAAGTTCTTTAGCTTCTGTATTTCCCACACTATTCTTGCCCTCCCCGTCTATTTTCCACCCACCATCTCTGCTACTTATTCTCTGTACCTTTTCCCTCTCTCTCCTCCTCCCACTCTCGTTGCAAACCCTCCATGTGATCTCCATTTCTGTGTTCCTGCTCCTGGTCTAGTTCTTTGCTTAGTTTGCTTTTGTTTTAGGTGTGGTTGTTAATATCTGTGAGTTTGCTGTCTTTTTACTGTCCTATTTTTTTATCTTCTTTTTCTTAGATAAGTCCCTTTAACATTTCATAGAATAAAGGCTTGGTGATGATGAACTCCTTGAACTTGACCTTATCTGAGAAGCTCTTTATCTTCCCTTCCATTCTAATGACAACTTCATGGGATAGAGCAATCTTGGATGTAGGTACTTGACTTTCATGACTTGGAATACTTCTTTCCAGCCCCTTCTTGCCTGTAAGGTCTCTTTGGAGAAATCAGCTGACAGTCTGATGGGAACTCCTTTGTAGGTGACTGTCCCCTTATCTCTTACTGCTTCTAGAATTCTCTCCTTCATTTTAATCTTGGCTAATGTAATGATGATGTGCCCTGGTGTGTTCCTCCTTGGATCCACCTTCTTTGGGACTCTCTGAGCTTCCTGGACTTCCTGGAAGTCTATTTCCTTTGCCAGATTGGGGAAGTTCTCATTATTTGTTCAAATAACTTTCCCACTTGTTGCTCTTCTTCCCCTTCTGGTACCCTATAATTCAGATGTTGGGACGTTTAGAGATGTCCCGGAGGTTCCTAAGCCTCTCGTTTTTTTTTTTTTTAATTCTTGTTTTTTCATTCTTTTCTGTTTGTTTCTTTCTTCCTTCTGGTCCACTCCATTGATTTGAGTCCCAGTTTTCCTCCCATCACTATTGGTTCTCTGTGCATTTTCCTTCATTTCACTTATTGTAGCCTCCATTTGTTCATCTAATTGGTGAGCAAAATCAACCAATTCTGTGAGCATCCTGACGACCAGTGGTTTGAACTGTGCATCTGATAGGGTGGCTATCTCTTGGTCGCTTAGATGAATTGGCTCTGGGGCTTTGATCTGTTCTACCGTTTGAGCCATTTTTTGTTTTATTTGGTTTTGTTTGGTCTGGTCGTGGCTGTTACGTAGTGAGGGGCTGAGCCTTAGATGTTCCCCAGGGCAAGGCAGCTCAGTCGCTTGGTAGTGACGCTGTATGTGGGGGCGGGGCCTGAGAGGGAACAAAGGAGCTTGCTCGCTCTCTCATTCCAGTCCCTTCCACGCTTCCCCGTTGCCTGGATTATCTGCGCGCGAATGTGAGATCACCTACCTGGTCGCTCGGCCTCACTGGGTCTGCCCGTTGCCACCCCATGCCCGTGGTCCACTAGCCGCCTCCTGTGTGCCTGGGATCTGCCAGCCACTGTCTGCTCGCCTGGTTAGCCAACCTCCATGTTTTCCTGCCATGACTCTACTCCTCTTACCGGTTTGGATGAGTGGTTGTTGGATCTCCGTACAGTTCAATTTTCTCTTAGTTCTGGTGTTTTTCTTGTTTCTAAATCTTTGTTGTCCTTAATTTTGGTTGTGCAAGGAGACACAGTGTGTCCACTTACGCCTCCATCTTCGCCAGAAGTCTTGTTATTATCTATTCTAAACTAGTGGCCTGATCAGTGTAGAAGAATTACAGTCTATCGAATAGCATCTTATAAATGAATTTATTTTAGTGATCCTATCTTCAAATTGATAATCTAGCTCTTAAATTGTTATGATCTTATTTTTTAAAAGGAGTGATTTCTAATCCAGAATTTTCTTCTGATTCTCCTAATACTTTGGAATTAATTCAGGGACCCTTATGTCTTAAGGTGTAGGAACCGGAAATTGCATAAGGGAAATAGAGTGGAAAAAATGGAAAATAGTATTGCTTTCTGCCATTTTCTGAGTTGTGGAGTTATTTTTTCCCCCCATGTACTGAATTTTTCTTAGCACACACTTGTATTCAAATGTAAAAACATATACCCGAGTCATGTGTTGTTAGATTTTGTAGCTGAAATAAGTGAAAAATTCTTTAATAGAAAGTACTTACTTATTGTCATGGCCGGGTGGTTCAGTTGGTTGGAGCGCTGTCCTGTGCACCAAAAGGTTGCATGTTTGATTCCATATAAGGGCACATTCCTAGGTTGTGGGTTGGATCCCTAGTAGGGGTGTGTCCAGAAGCAGCAAGTATTTCTCTCTCACTTTGTTGTTTCTCCCTCTCTCCCACACTCTCTCAAATCAATTAAAAAAACTCTCAGGTGAGGATTTAAAAAAATATATTTATTAAGTAGCATAGTAGATAGCCTTGCTTGAGTATCCATTTTGTCGTCATTTGCTTCCAAATGGTAAACATTTTTTAACACAGAATTTTATTATATTCAGTTTATAAGTTGTTGGACTTTGTTGTTTTGAGGGGAAGTGGTAGTGAGTATTAAACTTCATTTACAGCTGAAGTAGGCCTGTTTTCAGATACTTGGAAAAGAAGAGTTCTTAAGATATTTTTTTAAAAAGCTTTGTCAGTATATAATTAATAGCCTAAGCTATGGTTTTTGTTAGAGTTAATTGGAAAGTAAGCAAAAACATATCAGTTCATAAGTATTAAATCTTTTATAGTAGATTTAAGAGATTTAGTAGATGGAGCGTTTTATAGGCATGTAAGAACAGTATGGTTTCCTGACTAGTAGTTTAAAATGTTAATTGTACTCTTCTTGTCACCCTTATTTGATCAGCAATATGGAATGATAAAAGATTATTTGGTACTTGAAATTTCTGTTAACTTGGTATAGACTAGAAAGATCACTTGGCTAAGCGTAGGAGTGTGGGGAATTGTGCATGCATAGTGTTTAATCATCAAAACTTTAGTTTTCCAATGAAAGAATTTGGGGGATCTTTTTTAATGTGATTTTAGTTAAACTCTTTCATCAAATGGTAGCTCTGCACATTTCACACAGATAATTCAGATTCTATGTAGCACAGTTTAAGATGTTCATTCCAGTGGCTATTAAATTGGCTTGAAACAGTTTGCCTAGAAGGCCTGGCACTGTAACTTAAGCTAAATAGAGATGGATTTAAAAAGTAACCAGCAGATTCTTACGAGGTGCTAGGAAGTGGTAAGGCTGTGTAGACCAGTTTTTCAAACTGGATCAGCCAGTTGTGATCTATTAGTCAGTTGTAAGATCAGTTTAGTGGGTCCTAACTAACATTTAAAAAAATAATAATAATAATAAGAGTGCATAGCATATAATAAGGGTAAATACATTGAAAGTTGTGTGTCGTCAAATACGCGCAGAAACTGGTATGTACTGGATCACTTGGTAAAAAGTATTGTTCTGGATTGCAGTCAAAATCACATGGCTTTTGAAAGCCATTGTGTAAGCCATACCGTTCATCCCAGTTTTTCTGGTTCCTTGGAGAATATACTAGTAACTCCTTGTGCGCTTACAGTTAGGCTAGTTGGACCTTCAAAATCCCCTCTTTCTTTCCCTGCCTCGATGATTTGAACTCACGCTGAAAGTTTATTCTTTTCCCTTCTGTTGTGTCAAAATGTTTCCTCTGCCATTTTCAGTTCCCTTGAATGTATCTTAGGAAAATTATTTTCACTATGTAGTGAAACTTACTGGGTTCATTTATTCATTACTTCCTTAGGCCTAAGATGAGCTGAGCCCAAGTTCTAGGCAGTGAAGCTACCAGGTTAAAAAGGACACAGTCCTGGACCTAGAGATGATTCACAGCCCACAGCGGAGATAGCCGAGTCAGCCGTTGCTGTGGTGTAGTGCTGTGTAATGAAAGGCAGAAATCATGAGAGCAGGGTAAGATACTCAACAGCCTCCTGGGAAAAGTGCTGAGGAGGATAGAGTTTGAGCAGTAGAAGTTGACAAATTTTATGCAAAAGAAAAAGTGACATCAGATTTTAATCTTTGAGAAGGTGGCATTTCTGGGTAATATGAAGCAAAGTCTAAAATCAGGGAAAACTGGTGGCAGGGAACTTAGACTAGAGTTTTCTTCAGGGGAAGTCGAATCAGTGTGGTTGAACTGGGTAGTGTGTTGGAAGCAGGAGAAGTGGAACGAGGGATAAGATTGAGGTAGCATAAATACCTGAATTGAGTGTGTGTGTGTGTGTGTACACAAATTTGGTTCCACTTTGTCTTCTAATATTCCTGAGTGAAAACTTGAATATGCAGATAATTCTGTTTAGTTCACCCCATTCCAATATATCTCCATCAGTGGCCTGAGTGTTTTCAGAGAGGGGAGGTAGGATGGTTATAAAACACTGTTAGTTCCAAAAGCACCCCTGAGAGAATGATAGATATAAAAGTATTTTGCTTATTCCTGGCTGGTGTGGTTCAGTGGATTGAGTGCCAGCCTGTGAACCAAAATGTCACCAGTTTGATTCGCAGTCAAGGCACATGCCTGGGTTGTGGGCCAGGTCCCCAAGTGCGGGGCACATGAGGGGCAACCCATAGATCTATCTCACATATTGATGTTTCTCTCCCTCTTTCTCACTCCCTCCCCCTCTCTCTTTGAAAAATAAAATTGAACAAAAGGAAATAAAGCATTTAAAAACATAAATGAAAGTATTTTGCTTATCCCTATATTTTAAATTGTTAAATATATATGCCTCCTCTGATATGAGGAGAACAAGTGAGAAACAACATTAAGTTTTGTATAAGGTATCTTGGGAATCCTTTTTTAGTATTTTACATTTTACAAAGTGATCTAGGTCCTTTAATTACGGTTATTTATTAAGAGTGCCGTTAATTGTGTCAGTTTTAAGTGTGTTACTGTATGGGCAGCACAAGTAGAACTTGCCACTTTTAAGGATCACAGCACAGATTCGTATGATTTCAAAGATGGAGATGAACCTCAAGAAGGTCCCATAAAATCACGAAAAACTCAGGATACTATCAAATATCTGCTAATTTAGATATGTAGTCAGCTAGCTTCCCATTCCTTTCACCCAAAAAGAAACTAGGAGTTTTTGAAGTACTAAATGTCTTAACGTCTTGTCGGTGTATGTCAGCTCCCCATGCCTCCTTTAATCCCCCCTCTGCACACACACCACCCTGCAGGTGACAGCGTTTTTGTTTGAGTTTATTTTTATTGTTACCATCATTTTTATTATTACAAAAGAAGTGCATTCCCATTGTAATGGGAAGCTTGTCTGGCCTCTGACTTCTCCCAGTCCCACTTCAGGGAGGCTGCACAGGCCCTGGGCCTCCGCGGGGCCCTGGCAGATGTTTCTTTCCCTGCACCCCTTTCAAAGGGCATCGTGATACGGCGCCCTCTCCTCTCACATGGGGAATGAGCACCTCTGTGTTCTGCTTCAGCAACAGTTATTTTAGTCCATCGTGGTCCTGGTTATTTAAATTGGTAATTCAAGGGAGATTTCCTCCAAAGAACAGTGTAGATTTTAATCCTCTACCTGGCAAATACAAAAGAAAAGAAAAAAAGGTCAATCTCACTGGCTTATCACAAGCTTTCATGTAAGCCTGACCTTATAAAGTGTCAGTTATAGGCCTTTAACTTCCAGGTCTCTCTCTAGTCTGGTTGCACTAATTCAGGAGGCCAGTAGTGACAGATACCCTGTTTTAGTTCAAATCAGCCCTGGGAAGAGGTCTGTCCCTTCTTTTCTTGAATTATTTCTTAATGTCTATTTCAGTGTTTCCTAAGAATTCTTCATTATAATACTCATTAGATTAATAGTTGAGGTTTGTCTTCTCACCAAATCAGTATTTAGTTATATCACTTGGGGACATTCTCCTCCCCACTTTCAAGAACTATCATTTTTAAAATGTATGCCATTTTGTCCAAAATTCATGTCTTTCACAGACTCTGAGCCTTCCCCCCCACCCATGTATTTAAATTAACTGCAAATACAATGTATTTGGTCTTGTGTGTATATTCCTACCTGGGATGATAGAAACAAAAATTAATTTGGTGGGGAAGGAAAAACCTTTCAGAAGTAAAGAGTTTGACAGAGTCTGTTTTGTAAACTCATTACATTCCTAGTGAGGAGATGCTGTGATTTCCTGCTCACCAAGCGATCGATTATATTTTGGCTTCCTGGGCATATTTGCCTGTAGGGCAAAAACTACGTTAAAGAGTGGGCATGAGAATCTTGATAGTTATGTTTTTATTGTAATTTAATAAATTTGGCAATCTGGTTAAATTGAAGAGAAGTTGGCCTTAAACTGCTCCCGTTGTATTTAGATCTACTGTGAATAATACTAGCTTCATATCAGGGACATTAAGCCCTGAGATACAGGCAAGCTAGCAAGCCGTGGCTGCACACCAAGTCGGTGCCCTTGGAGGCACCTCTCCTTCCCCGCATTTTAGATTGTTAATAATTTTTGAGCCTTTATTTTGCTCTGCTTTGAGTGAACTGGGTTCAGAGCACAGTAAACTTTGAAAGCATCACAAAGGGATTGCATGTCTTCTGTTTTAGGTCAATTGTTCTTCACTTCACACCAGCAAGATGCCATGTTGTCAACAGCAGCGGTGGCACACTGAGGCTGGGAGTCTTGGGTGAAGAGATACACACGCATTTGGCATGCCCTCCCCCTCCCCCACACACCATTTCCCACGGTTCTGATCTCTGGGGAGCAATGATTCTCTTTTAACCCTGTCCAAATTCAAATTTACATAATTTGGTCATCAGCCACCTAGAAAATGGGTATTGAACTGCCTAGTTTTAAGGGGTCACTTTCTATTCTGTGGTCTTACTGTTTCTCTCTTTTCTCTGACAACCTTGCCTACCCTTACACTATTTCTTCTAGTTCAGTTTCATGGAAAGAAAACTTGATTGTTCAGTAGTTTAGAGGTCCAACTATACATGGCTTTTTATAGAGTGTGAAAAAAGAAATCACAACCCATGCCCACCTTGTCCACAACACATCTATACACATATGTGAATGTATACACACAGACAAAATTTTGTCATAGCTCTTAGAATATTCCTGTATCTAGGGATGGAAGACAGACAGATGTGAAGTAGCCAAGGGTGGATGCATTTCCCAGTGTAGAGCAAAGACTTGTCAACAGACCTACCCACACCCTTGAATATATTTACATATTTGGTGCTTGCTTAAAATGATTACAAGTAAGGATTCAGGGAACATAATTTCAGATTAGTGTTTGGCAAAACAACGCACAGCCACCCTCTTACTGCATTAAAGGGGGGCTGATGCTACATTTTTATGTTTTGTTATGTTTAAAGAGAAGAATGAAGCTAAATTAATTTACAGCTCTTGAATATTTGGTGTGCTCTGTCTAACGTGTTCTCTAGCTTTTTCTCCCCTTCTGTTTTCCTGCTGTTAAGATTGGCTCCCATCCAAACATCATTCACGTTCTCTAATGCTCTTTTTCAGTTAAGAAGAATATATTTTGGTTAACAGTAATGTTGAATTTGCCATCAAACAGTTTGATTGGTAGAGAACAGATAGACTACCTGAATCCATCAACCCTATATTCTAGACTCTTAAAGTTGTCATTTCCTCTCTCTGCCACATCTCTATTTGATCTGTCTTTTGCCCTAGAATAACATAAGCATTGACCATCCACCATTTATAGTGACCCCAGGAATGCTTTCCTCAGGGTATGTAAGTATTGCAGTATTGACAAAGTAGGCGAGTTCTGCTGTGTCTAACCTCTGCTCTAGAAAAAAATCATTGAGTAAATCATTAAAGATAGGATTGTGAAACATCATTCTTAAACTGTCTTTGTAAGTTTTTATGAGTATTGTCTTATCCTTTTACTGCACCCTTAGGGACTAGACATTTAAGGTCGTATAGGCCATTACTCACCAGGGAAGGAAACTCAGAACTTGTCCAGGTAGTTAGAAACCAAGTTTCCTCTTCCTACAGCCCTTTCTTTCACTTACCGGTCCCTGGAATCTTACTGCCCGTAAGCGGTGGTGGTGAAGGAGTTCTGATTGATAAGTGGTTCGCTTAACTATTACAGTGAGTCCTGTTGTTGAGTGGAAGAAACATGAAGTCAAAGCACGCGATTTCAAAATCTGCGATAAACTGTTGTTCTTGTAAAGATCTGACGTCGTCAGATGCGAGGGACGCCGCTGCGGTGCTGACTGGAATGACTGAACCGCAGCAGCGAGCGCTTCCCCTTTGGTCCAGTCGGGCGAATGGTCCGCAGGGCAGAAACTCACGGTCTCTGGTTGCCCCGCTTCCTGCCTGAGAGGAGTCTAAATCAGCACAAATGATAAATTTAGGCTCTATCAAAGGCCTGAAGCTATTGGAAAAATCGAATAACTAGATGCAAAGGGCAAAGACTAGCACTTTAAGACTCGGGCAAAACTGGCTAGCACCCATTTTTTTAAAAACATGAAAAATTGTAATAGAATTAAACTTCAGGAATTTGAGGTTAATTTTTTTAATTAAGTTTTCAAATGATAGGAAATTAAAATTTATCTAAACTTAGGTCCTATTGAGAAAATTTCTGAAGAAAAACAAGGTAGGAATCTGGATAATGTAGAGGCACAGTCAAAGGTGATTTTATTACTATAGTTACAAAGTTAGCTGTTGCAACAGGCCCTTCTAATGATGCCTGGACAAAGGTTAATATTGATGCAGAGGTTCTCAGACCCAAGTGAGGCTGCTGGTGGGCCCATGCCTGTGTGTGCAGTTGCCAGCCAGACCTCTCAGATTCAGAGTCTTATGAACACCTTTGTTCAGTGTGTGCAGAACCGACCTCCTCAGGCAGACGCACCCTGGCAGTCACCAGCCGCCAGCTGCATCGCCCGTGTCCCTATCTCACTACGTGGGGCTGCCCAGGAAGAACACCTAGAGGCACCCTTGATGCTCCCTTTCCTTCCCCTCTTCCTTGCTAAGAAAAAAAAACACAAACATGAAATACGGTCACCACATACCCGCGAATAGCTTGTGTCTGCTTGGAAAGCTAAGACAAATACAAGATAAATTGAGGCAGTAAGACATACAAATCACAGAATAAATATACCACTGTGGTGTAGGGTTCAGGAAAGCATACAATCGCTCCGGGTAGAGATCGTTCGGTGGTAGCCAAGGGTGTTGTACTTGCTCTGATGACCTGTGGTTTTCCAGTACATCCGCCCCGACCCTTTTTACCAGAAAAACACACACAAACAGCCCTTTGTTGATGGCTCTTACTTTCAAGCAAGGTTGCGATTTTAATCTTTTCATTTCCTGAGCTCCCCCAAACCACTGCTGTAAATGCCTCCTGTGGCTGGTGAGCCTGTGTGCCTGCCTGTCTGGTACTGTTTTTCAGCATCCAGGTGCTGTACCTGGTTCCAGGTTCCAGGTTCCAGTTCAGTGGGTACTCATAATGTTTCTTCGGTATGCCGTGGTTGCGAAGAGCTCAGCTCCCCTTACCATGGTCCCTAAGGTCTGGTCTGGCCATGGTGCCACAGTCATTGCTTCGGGGTTGGTTGCGTGACCCTTAGGAAAACTTTCCGTGAGTTGAGAATAACTAAAATATTGAAGCACTATTAAACTATCGAATCGTGGGACAGCAGCAGATCAAGTCTTAAAACCATAAAGGAAGTTAGACATCAGTTGTGGAGTGGCTACTACTCAGTTTTTAATTCTATGAGAGCATCGCTTCAGAAGAACGTGCTTGCTCAGTCTCCTTCAGAGCACTCTGCCCTCCCACTGGGCACATACCTGGAGTTCATGAACTCCAGGCCCGTTGCGATCCCCAGGCACCGCTGCCAGGGCGCAGTCTCAGGCATGAAGCAGCACCCCGAAGATCTGCACAGACTTTGGTGATGGTTGTGCTGCTTGAGCTGGGGAGAACCATTTATCTCTCCAGTTTTTTCTACAGTAGGGTTCCAGGATGCTTGTTAATCTTTCTCGTATACCATTACTATCTTCATGTCTTTTTTGTATATTGCTAAAATACGTTTAGAGTAAATTTTTGATACATTGAAAAGGCAGTAATGTAAGAAAAAAAAAAAGAAAAGGTAGTAATGTCTCACTTGCTTGTAGTCACCTGTCTCAGAAACATCAGAAACATATCCAAGAACCAAAACCTGGGGAATAAAGGCCTCTGAGCAGTTGGAGTTGCGGTTGGAAAATCCATGCACTTTACTCACGAAACTGTTCCTGGAGACTTCATTCAGAGCCTGTTCACTTCTGCTCACTGCGAGGACAAGTGGGCTCCTAATAAACACAGCGTCCGCTGGGAAGCCAGTGAGAAGAAAGAGTGTCATGAAGTATAGACCACCACTGTGGCTTTAATGTAGTTAAGCAGACAAACTTAATTGAGTAGCCCCCAAAACTATCAATATATTTCAGTTTAGTATGATAAAAAGCATCCCAATTCTAATAATGGTGCACATGGTAATGACCCTGAGTCATTAAGATAGAATAAATTGTGTTCAGAGGAGGATATAATTTTTAAAAGACTTCCACCAAAAATACTTAACATTTTTTAAATGTTTGGTACTGTAAGGGAAAATGTATAAAATTCATTTTTTAGGTTGTAAGAAAATATGACTGTGCATTCCCAATCTCTAAGTTAATTTTTATTGAAGCATGTTTAATGTGATTGGCTGACAATGATAGTAACTTGCATTTGTGTAAACTTTGTAGGTTTTCCTTGGCAGTCATTCTGTGTGGTAGATGGGGAATGTGCTCTGCGAAGACCCAAAATGGTTAAGTGTTTTGGCCAAGGTCACACAACTATGAGTGACGGCAACTCTTCGCCACCTCACAGTACTATCTGGGTCCCGTAACAGACACAGGCAAACTTCATTTTATTGCACTTCTCAGATGTTGCTCTTTTTTGAGGAGTGGGGGTGTTTGTTTGCTTTTTTGTTTTTTATCGATTGAAGGCAAGACCCTACAAAAAGGTTAGGACCTGCTGTATATTTCAGCGCTCACTTTATTGCAGGGGCCCGAACCTGCAGTATTTCCGAGGTGTGCCTGTATCATCTGTTGGTACCTCCTTACAGACATGGCCACAGGGTACCTTCTGGGTGGGCCTTCAGCAGGAGCCTCCTGGCTTCTCCTCGGTCTGCCACTGTGTGAGGAGTTGGTTACACTTCTGTGTGCGTCCCGTTGAGTCCTAGAGTTGGAAATGACTTGATGGTCCCTCACCTAAGGGTGTCACGGGGACTTCTCTGTGCTGAAGGGAGGAGACGACTGCCATGCTCACACAGTATAACCTTTTGTCTTGTAAAGCAGCTCTAACAACAGATTTCAGTAATCGTTTCTTGATTTTATTTTGTTTTGTATTTAGACATGTTTCAGCAACTTTTTCCCTGCTCGGTCTTAAAATCTCCCTGAGTCAGGAACAGAGAAACTGAAATTGAACACCTGCTTTTTGTGCTTTGTGCTTTATGTACATTATCTAATACCTCACAACAGTCCTTTGAAATACTGATACTCATTTCCAGCTTACACATGAGGAAACCAAGGTTCAGAACGGTTAAATAATTTGCCTCAGATTTTGTGGATAGTAATATCAGAGCCAAAAGTAGAATATAGCTTTTTTAGATTCCACAATCTTTGCTCTTTCTACTAAAACCCCACTGCTTCGGAGGCCAGAGGAGGGTTGGGGTTGGGATAGGAGGCTGGTGTGTAGGCTACCTAGGCTAACCTTCCTCTAAGACACCTTATGGCTGGGAGATAAAGTCACAGGTTGAAGAAAAGAATTAGCTGGACGATATTATCAAACACCATCTGTTCAGCACATTTATTAAGCTGCTCTCAGCGCTCTGTCCTGTTACATGAAGGGTCAGATAATAGGCTCCTGAGGAAATACAATCCAGAGAGAGACCGAGAAATTGTATGAAACTCCAGAACACTGGGGTACTCCAGTGCACAGGCTTAGTAAGACCAGACATCCAGAAACACAAAGCAGCCCTTGAAAACACTTGACTGTCTAACCAGGAATTGCCTTTCGCCTGTTTTGAATCTTGTGCCATCCTTTCCTGCTGCCCCCACTGTCTAGCTTAAACTCGAAGAGTAGTTCTGTATCACTTACAGAAAGGGGTTCTTTAATGTATAATAGAAAGACTTCCTGTGGATTATTAGAAAATGTTTATTGAAGGTCTAAGAGAATGCCACGTGGGGCTGACTGAGACGTAATGCCTAACCTCACGCTGACAGAGCCTCACAGCTCAGTGTCATTTCATATCTGTTTCCTCACTGAGAGGCTAGGAATCAGAAACTGCTTGTCCTTCCATTTTTCAGTGTCTCAAATGTGAAGTTATTGATCTCTCTTCCTCCACATGCCAGGAAAGAGGTAGAAGGATTCCTGCATTGTTATTTGCAGAATTAGAAAGTCTAGCAGTTGTTCATGTTGAAAACCCATATTAAAACTGTAATTTCTCTAAGTATTTCTAAACCAAGATTTATAATATAATGTGTCTGAATTTTTATCAGTGTTATGGACTTATAAACCAATAATTACTTAACAGGAATACCCAAGCCTAAAACAAAAATATTATGTTGAGCAACCGGAGTTAATAATGTAGCCAAAATTTTGTTATTTGAAAAAAAATTTATTTTATTTTCAGTATTTCTTCTTTAGAAGATAAAAATTATTTCTGAGTGTTCACTTAAAAGTATGAAGGATGTTGTCACTAGAATTGAGAATAGAACAGCTTTATATTTTAATTAGGTAAATACTCATTTATCAAATCAGAACTATGTGGGCATTCAGAAGCAGTTTTGGCCAGAGTATCCACTCTCTTTACAACATGAGTAACATTAGGTGAATTGCATAATGTAAAATTGGTTCTTTGGAAAATGACCGTACTAATTTCCTTCTTTCTCTTTGTCTGTCTAGTGAGAACTCAACAGAGGCAGTAGCAGTAGATGCTAACAATCAGTCGAAGTCACCCCTGGAGAAGTTTATGGTCAAACTGTGCACTCATCATCAGAAGCAGTTCATTCGTGTTCTCAACGATCTGTACACTGAATCCCAGCCGGGCACCGAGGACCTGCGACCTTCGGATTCTGGAGCAATGGATGCATCCACTTGCAATGCTGGTTGTGCCCAGCTAAGCACCAAACATAAGGAAAACGATGTTTTGTGTCTCGATATGAAGTCTCCTCCTTCTGCAGACTTGATAGCAGACTCATCAGACTCTCACAGCCCTCTATGCTTTGCAGAAAAGGCCCTGAAAGAGTCTCCTCCAGAGACAAACTCTGTAGCTGGAAGAGAGAATGCCTTGACTGTTGTCCAGAAAGATTCCTCTGAACTTCCAACCACTAAACCTGATTCCGGGAGTTCAGCGGATAGTGCCACTCTGGGATACCTCAGTACATCTAATTCTTCCTCGTTCAGCTTCCATCACATCTCCAAGAGCTTGGAGGGGCAAACCACTGGACAGGAGCAAGACACAAATGTGAAAATATGTGAGGATGGTAAAGACCATGTGCAGAGTTCAGCTTTAGTAGAAAGCCTAATTGCAGTAAACACGGCAGCCGAGAATAGTGAGGAGAACAGCAGCTGTATTGTTTCTCAAAGAAATTCACTCAAAGCTTTATCAGACGAGGCTTGGGACTCAGGGTTTACAGGGAACTCATCTAGAACTGCTGACAAAGAGAATACTTTACAGTGTAGTTCAAAAACACCTTTGCACCAGGATTTAGAGGCAAGTGAACAAGATTCAAGACCAAAGCAAGAGAACCATCTTCACTCACTAGGAAGAAATAAGGTGGGTTACCATTTGCATCCCAGTGATAAGGGCCAGTTTGATCATTCCAAAGACGGGTGGTTAGCTCCCAGCCCCATACCACCTGTGCACAAAGCATCCAGTGGACATTCACGAACCAAGATGTTATCAGCCTCCATTAAGACAGCACGGAAGGGTAAAAGGGCATCAGGGCTACGGATAAATGATTATGATAACCAGTGTGATGTTGTTTATATCAGTCAGCCAATAACAGAATGCCACTTTGAGAATCAAAGATCAATATTGTCTTCTCGGAAAACAGCTAGAAAGAGTACTCGAGGATACTTTTTTAATGGGGATTGTTGTGAGCTGCCAACTGTTCGCACACTGGCCAGAAATTTACACTCCCAGGAAAAAGCAAGCTGCTCGACCGTGGCATTGGAGGCAGTGGTCACGCCCAAGCAGGCCCCTGTAATTTCAGCCCTGAGACCTATTGTGGATGTGCAGCTTCCCAGAGAAGACAACACTGAAGAGCCTAGTAAAGAAATAACCTCCCTCAAGGAAGGAGACAGAGATGCTTCATCTGAAAAGGAATCTCAAGAGCCTGAGGTTTGCCCCACAGTGGATGAACCCAAACCAAACAGCTCACCAAGGTTAGAGGAAACAACAGCCTCCAACCTGGTGTGCCCTCTCCCTGCTGACCTTCCAGAAGAGGACACGCCCACAGACATTTCCATGGTCTCAGTTCCCACAGCAAGTGGGATTTCTTCCCCCGAACGAGACCAACAACCAGTTGAACTGCTGGATACAAAGGAGATGAATGAACCTGAAGACTGTCACATGGGTCCCTTTACCGAGAGCATTTCTGAGGAACGCAATGAGGATGTTGTTTCCAGGTCTCATTCTTCTCCTGAAACAGTCAGCAGAGCAGAAAGTCCTCTGTGCTCAGTAAATCCAAGTCCCCCCGTGTGCTTGGAGCCTCCCGGGAGCCTGGGAGAGGCTGAGGATGAACAAAGCATCAGTCCCGAGGCCGAGACTGAGGACACTCAGGAGCTAGATACTGACCCGCTCTCAAAGGAAAGCAGCACTTTTACAGAGGGAAACCCCAGTGAAATTGAGGAAAGTGAGACAGCAGGTGATACAGGAAAATCGGAGGAAGAAGGCAGTGAATTAAAACATCCTCCAGAAAAAGATCTAAGTGAACAAAGCATTGACTCACCTGAGGAGAACTCAGACAAGAAGAAAAAAAGTAAAAAATTCTTGGAGGCCTCTGATAGGTGCCTAAGAAGTCAGCTTTCAGATTCTTCCTCTGTTGACAAGGGCCTAAGAAATCAAAGTTCAGATTCTTCCTCTGTTTGCCCTGAAGTCAAGGTTTCTAAAAATCCTGGTGTAAAACGTTCTAAAAAAGAAGGGTACCCCTGTGGAACAACACCCGAGGGCTTGGTGACCGAGGGTCTCCATCCAGAAGCTCTGGAGGGCACCGAAAACCCAGATGTCAATGAAAATCCCTCTGAGAAGGATGCTGAGTGGGAGAGCGAAGGAGGTGGGATCATCACCAGGCAGACTTTTAAAAACAGGCTGGCAAAAGAGGCCCAAGGGGACGAAGAAGATATTTCCCCCAGCAGCGATCCTGTAACTATAGTTGGCCAGCCCCTGCCTGGAGAGAGACTGGAAATCTATGTCCAGTCTAAGTTAGGTGAGAATAATGCTCATGACCCCTTAGAAAGTGCCCTGTGCACTTTCCCAGAGCAACCAGAAGAGAACACAGGACCTACTCCTGCACCGGATATGGAGGAGGTTGTGAATGAGGTGGACAGTGCAGATGCCCAGCATGAAGATGATCATAGCGACGTGCCATCCAGTGTGCTTGAGCTGTCAAGTAGTGGGAGTGGTGACACTGCTGGACCCCCAAAATGGGCACCAAGGCTCACGAGACAGACCTCTTTGACCTACAACCTAAGACATGCTCATTCTCCGGACCCCTTGGATACTACAAAAGTGGCTTCAGAAAAGGAAGCAGCACAAGAAAACCCAGCACCAAAGGACAATGAAACTTCAGAGAGTGGAGATCCTTCAGAAGAGGATGACGTGGAAGCCGTGGTTGACGACCAGCCAAAGTTTGTGGAGTGGTGTGCCGAGGAAGAGAACCAGGAGCTTATTGCCAACTTCAACGCCCAGTACATGAAAGTTCAGAAGGGCTGGATCCAGTTGGAGAAAGAAGGCCAGCCGACGCCGAGAGCAAGGAACAAGTCGGACAAACTGAAGGAGATTTGGAAAAGCAAGAAAAGGTCACGGAAATGTAGGGGATCGCTGGAGGCTCAGAAGTTTTCTCCTGTTCAGATGCTGTTTATGACAAACTTCAAACTGTCCAACATCTGTAAATGGTTCTTGGAGACAACTGAGACCCGGTCGCTGGTAATCGTGAAGAAGCTCAATACTCGTCTTCCAGGAGACACGCCCCCTGTCAAGCACTCTCTTCAGAAATACTCACCCTCCGGCCTGTACCCCAGTTCAGTACAGGCTGAACGCCTGAAAAAACACTTGAAGAAGTTTCCTGGAGCTACTCCTGCGAAGAACAACTGGAAAACACAGAAGCTTTGGGCTAAGTTTCGAGAGAATCCGGACCAAACGGAGCCAGAGAATGGCAGTGACATCAGTCTTGGCCCTAGTTCTGAAGACAACAGAGAGGAAGTCAAGGAAGGTAGGAATAGCCACCCTCCCACAAGCTCACCTACTCCAGCCAGTACCCGGATCCTTAGAAAATATTCCAATATTCGAGGAAAGCTCAGAGCCCAGCAACGCATGATCAAGAACGAGAAAAAGGAAAGCCCAGTTGGGCTGGCCGTGGAAGGTAAGCAGAGCTGTAAAAGTGTATGCATCAACCCTCTGATGTCCCCCAAGTCTGCCCTGCAAGTGGATGCCAATGGGTTTCCCATTAAGCCCAAGAGTACTGAAGGAACAAAGGGGAGGAAGGGGAAGCAAGCGTCTGAGGTCTTGGCGAAAGCGGAAGTTCAGAGTAAACGCAAGAGGACCGAAGGCGGCAGCACGCAGGACAGGAAGGACAAGGGAGCTCCGATGAAAGCCAGCAAAGAAAAGCATGTTGATAGAGCCACCAAAACCCCTGCTGCCAAGAAGCCAGCTGCAAGGGACAGAGTCAGCCAACCGCCCAAAAAGACATCTTTGAAAGAGAATAAAGCAAAGAACCTTAAAAAGTCCTCTGGGAAGAACTGTCCTCCCTCCAGGAAAGAAAAAGAGAATGCAAACAAAAGACCTACCCAGCCCACCACCTCTGACACAGTGACAAAACCTGCAAAGCAAAAAGGGGCAAGCGAATCCTCAAGGCCACAGAAAGCCACAAGCAGGAAGCAGAGCAGTGGAAAGGCTCGGGCCAGACCCTCGGCAAAAACCCCAGAGAACAGTGCAGCCCAGAGGAAGCGAAAGCTGAAGGCGAAGCTGGACTCTTCGCACAGCAAGCGGAGGCGGCTGGATGCAAAGTGATGGAAGGGTGGTAGCCAAGAGTAAAACTGCTCTGTAGAAGTAACCCTTTATTTTGCATTAACTAAATTCGCTTTTATAAGCTTATCAAGCCTTTCAAGTCTGCAGTTAATGGAGAACACCACACTTTAAACTTCAGAAAATGCATCTCAGATGGAGAAGGGAACTTGCCGAGTCTTTCTCTGAGGCTGAGTAAGGGCAGTTATATATTATATTCTGGTTGTTCCTTGGGTTTTAAACTTGGAACCAAGCAGTTTTAGTTTTTAAAAGTACAGTGCCTTATTTATCCTTTTTGTGTTTAAAATTTACAAAAGCTAAAAAGCTGATCTATGTGATTAAAGGCTTGTATTTTATACTTGATGCACAAGCACTTGTACTGTAGCTGAGAGACCGCCGTCGTGCACATAAAAGCAGCTTCCCAGCCGCTCCCTGCAGTGTCTGTGCCTGGGCAGATGCGCCTCTTTGCCGGCCCCAGCAGTGAACTTCCCTCTCCGTCTCGTTTGTTTGTTTAAATGATATTTGAAAGCTAAACCAAATCATTTTTATAGTATGTGGAGAATGCAGAGGGCATTTATAATTGTTGTGAAAGGTTAATATTTCTGTTACCCCTTTTTAAAGACTCCTGTTCATTGTTGGTTACTCTTCTTAATTTTGATTTTTCTCACTGGAAAAAGAAATGGATTCTAAATTATGTGCCCGTGAGACAAAAGGTGTGTTACCGGGTGTGAATTTTGGTTTATGACCTCTAAAAATTATTTGCGTTACTTGTTCTTACCATGCTTTTCATTTTTGCATTTTTGGCCTTTTAAGCTCGCCAGCATTCTAACAGGGTTTTGTTGGCCCTGCCCCCACCTGCTGTAGCTATGATTTGCCAATTAGGATAAGAGTGACTATTCTCCTTTTCTCTTTTGCCCTAAGTACTTTTGTATTCAGAGAAAGCCAAAATGTTATTTCCAGTAACAGAAAAGTTTAAGAGTGTGCGTGTGCATGTGCATTTGGGTGCATTTGCCTCTGGCTACCAGCCACAAATGTCTCCCAGTCCCAGTTCCACAGTAAAAATTGTTTCTTCCCTGTGTGTATGTGCTAGGGAGTTCATGAGCTGGGTAATCAGCGCAGGCCACATAGTTCAGTGTGGCCCAGGGTTTCTATGCATATCCCACAGACTACTCTATTGGGCTCAGAAAGGTCAAAAGAGCACAGCATTATGTGAAGGTCACAGCAAACGTGCAGTTGGAAGAAGCAGCTTCAGCATCTCACAGCAGGCCCACACACCCTGCGCCCGGAGCTGATGTTCGCGTGGATCACATGTTTGGAGTGGGTGTCCGTTCTGATTGGCTAGCACCATACCTGTAGTTCGTGCTTGTAGTATCGTTCCCACCTCTGCCATGTCAGGCTCAAAAGTGAGAGCTGCACTATTTGTAACTGATAATGTTTGCCTTTCCCAAGTGAAGCCTGAGATGGGTACATTGGCTTTACATTGGTGCCTCTAACCTTGCTCCACCCTAACACAGCGTGTACTCAACATTTCCACTGGGCCACTCTCCAAGAAAGGCTCGGTTGTTAAAGCCTCAACCAGCTTCTCTCACATGCTCTGTCACCAGAATAGGCTTGTGTGGATAGTTGCTACTCTGTCTTTTCTATTACAAATTGTTCCATTTAGATTGTTCAGATCAGTTTAGATAAACCCAGATGGACTTTTTTCTGTGCTTTAGTTCATTTAGATCATGATAAAACAGGCCTTCTACGCAGGCTGTTACAGACTTGCTATGTGTGTACAGTGAAAACTTCCGATGATTGGGTAGTACTGGAGAAGAGCATCTGATTCATGGGAAATTAAGAGTTGTGTTGAATTTTATAGATAGTGAAGCTTACTGTCTTCAGTGAAGCCTTGATTTTTTTCTCCTAATGTCTCCTCCGTCCCACAAGTCCCTTTTTTTTCTTTTTAATATCTTTGACTATGGCCATTCAAGAGCTACCTATATCAATGAAACTGCTGAGTGTGCATGTTGGCAGCCCTTTCTCAGCACTAAGTTGCACAGAAGCATTAATATGTTTTGAGTAGGTTCATTTAATCTTTAGAAAGTGGTTTTAAAGTTTAAAATATCTTTTTGTAGAGTCGTCACTGGATACTGTGTTTGCGGTGACTTACAGCTGAGGCTTGCCGACATCAGGTGTGCCGATCCCTGCGCACACGTCCAAGGTGCCCCCTTAGCTGCCTGTGGGCTGACTGCCTCGGGAGGGTACCTGCGTCAGGTTAGAGGGAGGTGTGAGGCAGTGAGTGGGTGGAGCTGTTCCAGTTCCGGGTTTGTGACTCATTCCATTTAGTTTTCTAAGTTCTTTTTCTTCTGTAAAAGCTTACTTCAAGATAGTAGCCTTCTCTCATTCTAAAAAGCATTTGAGAAAAGTTAACAATATGTATATTTATTTATACACCTAACAATGCAATGGATCATCTTTAAAATCAACTTACTCTTTAGTGATTACATTTAAATAGACTGGGATTCTACCTAATTATGAGATTAAAAGTTTAGAATTATTTTTGTATTTGTTGAATCTCATTTTTGCTGATTCAGTTAGTTTTGCTAATAGAAGAAAGAAAGAAAAAATAAACTCAAGGGCCAGGTGTGGAAGGCCCGTTTACACTTGCAGCAGCCGCTGCCCACCACCCCCCAGACACCTGCAAGCCCAGGCTGGATAGGACTCGGGTCCCTCCTTTCCCCTCTCTTGCAAAGGCTTCCTTCTCACTGTGGCTTGCCGCCAGACACAGAGGCGGTCTGTGCCACATTCTGGATTCCAGATCTGAAGGGAATTCTGCTCCTGGGCCTGTGCTCGGTGAAGTGACCGTCCCCATGTTGGAGCGGAAGTGGGTGACTAGAGACCACTGGTGTGATCTTTCAGTTTTTGGAGGAGCTGGGAGATGCCTGGGCAGCAGTCACTGAAGCTCTCCCATAGCTCCCCAGAGCCACGCCCTCTTCTGGACACCCAGTTTCTATCCCATGAGGCTTCCCGGGTTTGGGAGGACACCATGGAGGCTGCCACCTGAATCGGGTCCAGCCTCACCCCACACTTCCTCAGACACGTAGGAGCAGCCTTGCAGCACGGCAAGAATGCCGGGAACCCGTGTTCTGCTCTTGAGGCTTCCTACATAGGAATGTTACTAGTGTCTGGTAATCTGCAATTGCTGGTCCCTTCAGTTGCTCAGGTGGGCCGGTTCTATTGTGTCTATATTTCATTAAAGACTTCTACACAAGCCTTCCCTAAAAAATAATCTTAGGCTGTGGCTTTCGTGCCTCATTGTTGCTGTGGTGTATGGATAGAGAGGTGCAGTTAGTTGTCCCTTCGCACATGCAGTGTTTTAATGGAGTCCCGGGTGCATGACGTACTGGGCCGGCGAATTTCTCACTGTTCGGACAGGTTGTCGGTGAAACACTTCCAGACAGCTACTTTGAGCTGAAGTTTGGTCTCTTTCCTGCCTTGTGATGGATTCTGTGGCAAGGGTGGGAGCCATCCCTCTCATTTATGGGCAGCATGCCTATTGCTCAGTGGACCTGAGAGCCAAAAGGAAAGGACCACATGCTGCGTGATGCAGGCTGCAGAGGCTCTAGCATCGCCGTCAACCAGTCTGGTGTCTTGCCGTGGCACCAGGGACCCGGATAGAATTTGCTAAGATGCTGGCCCAGGGACCACACCCAGTCTTTTGGTTTTAGGGCTCTCTTGGCTTAGAGATGCTCTGTCAAGAGTCTGCTGGCCACTCTTTTGTAAATAAAAGTGTATTGGAACACAGCCACACCCGCTTCCCTGCGGAGTGGAGGGGCTGCCACAGAGACTGTGTGGCCCGCAAAGCCAGATATTTGCTGTCTGGACCTTAAAGAAAAAGTTTGCTGACCTTGCTTGAGAAAATTATCCTTTTCAGGATCAAACACTCCCTGATGTATCTTCTCCTTCTGCCTCTTTACCGCTCTACCCTCTTGTTTTCTTCCCCTTTACCTCAGTTTTGTTCGTCCTTTTACATTTATTTCTTCTTCCTGCAAAAGAGACAAATTATATCATTGCTGTAGCACATTGAATACCAGCCATCTCCTGAAACTTGAGCAACCTTAGCTTCATATCTTCCTTTCTAGAATTACCCATCTCAATAACCAGAGTGAGGTCCCCTTCAGCCAAGAGTCAGAACCCACGAGCAAACAGGATTCAGAATTCTAGAACAGTGAGGCCCGGGCCTCTCAGTTCAACTATTTTCATCATAGACCTGATGCCAGCTTCACTTCTTGTTTTTTTCTAAAGTAAGCCAAGATTTTGTTTCTTTCAAAATTAGTTGGATGTTCCATTTTCTGAAACTCACATTTAGATATGGAAAAAATCTCCATGAAGGGAAAACGAAGTCTAATGATGAATACAAAGCTGTGTGTGTTATGTAATATTTGGGGGCCAGCTGCTAGGAAGGTAAAACTATTGGCACCAATACTTTTTTCAATCCCATATTCTTCTTTCAAAATAATTGTATTAAGGGCAAGCCAACAAATAAAAAATAGAATCTTGAAGTGCTTTAGAAGAATATAATAGAAAACTGGAACATATTCTAACCTGAGTGTGACTGAGAATTCATAGTTAATCACCTTTAGATCAAATCCGGTCAACTTCCAAGTTGTTCGTTTTCCTCCTCCCCAAAACTCAAGGATAAGTTTCTCTGCTGTTTTTTAAAACTAAATTGGATGTCATGTTGGGCAACAATTTCTGTCAGTATCCCCAAAGAGGGGAACTATTTCATTTGTTTTGAAGCAGATAATTATCATTTTGAATGCTTAGCTATAAATTTTTGTCTTACGGCTTGATACCCACTGAAATACTACACTTTTTTTTCCATAAATATGAAATCACATTTATGTATGTCGTCACTTCAGCAAGGCCGTCCTCACATCCCAGCAGTAAGTACTCTTCCCTGTGCTTACTCCCAAATTATCTTCAGGGAAAGAATAAAATAAACTAAAAAAAGTTACTGTATTTAAAACAAGCAGGATTATGGGAAGCCTTTGAGACAGTCATCAATATAATCATCCCTCGAAACATCAAAACAAGCTGCTATATTCTCCGTACACGGATTGGAGAACCTCGAGGGTCTGACCTTCAGACTGAAACCCAGAACTCTGATGCTGCGCAGGACTTTGTCAGGCTGTGCTGGGGACCCGGGGAGCCACCTGAGCGCTTGGCAAAGGGCATCCTCACTCATGCTCTTGTCCTTGGAACAGAGCCAGAGCTGGTCAGTTCCTTCCATTACCATCCATCTGCCGGATCTTCCTCTTCGCAGAGCTTGTGGGTGATGCTCTGTACTTTGGAGCCATCCTTTGCTCTGTCCTTCGGAGGGGGTGTCGAGCAGTTTTGCTCTCCTGATGAGCACAGTGACACGCGCTTTCTCCCCTACCTGGGACCATTCCATTTAATGCAAGGTACTCAGTAGACAAGCCACATGAAAGTGTAGACTTCCTATTTAAAAAAAAAAAAAAAAAAGTTTTTTAATATGCCAGAGGTTGAAGGAATGCATTTTACCTTTTTTACAAAGGGTTATTTTAAAAAAAATAATAGACCATATGTGGCCCTCACAGCCTAAAATATAAAATATTTACTACCTGGCCTTTTACAGAAAAGGTTACCCTTGCAATATGTCATTCAGAATCGAATTTTACGGACAGTAAGATACCAACTTCATGCAGCCCAGCATTGCAGCATTTCTTCCCCTTTTGGATTTTCAGGGTACCTTGTGTGTGCATCTCAGCACGCAGCTACTGTGGCACATCGTCCCCGAGTGATTTTTGTAGTAAAGAAAATACCCCCTTCATTGAATCGTAGACATACCACCTTAGCTACTAGGATGAGTATCAAAGGACAAAATTTTAAACCGAAAGTACTGCAGTCTTTGTCATGTTCATAAATCAGGGTGAACGTGACTCTGGAACGTGCCATTCCTCCATGGCAGTGCTCAACACAAATAGTCTTTGCCTTTTGGAGCCTTGAACCCAGACCACCCATCCTCAGCTCTAAAATACCAGCATGTTGATGGCACTCTCTTGGCAAACCAGCAGCTTCAGACTGAAGTTCAGAGTGCCCTGGCCTGGCCAGCAGAGCTGACCTAGTCGGCCTGACTCGTCACTTTGAGGAGCCGCTTCTGTCTTCCCTCTTGTGCTTCTGCCACCAGCCCCTACCTGGAGGCGTCTTCTCTGGAAAGTCTCCCACCTCCACGTGCTTCACTGGAGCATTTTGCCTTTCCTATCTCCCTTTTTATTCTGATGTTTAGCCACTGTTTCACCCCCATCATTTTCTATAATCTACACCTCATGTTGTGTAGCTAAAGCTGTAGTATTGGGGAGCTAGTTTGTGGAAAAGATGCTATACAGGCAAGATTTGCATAATTTTGTATATTTGTACCACAGATAGAGATTAGTTTTAGAGCCACTGTAGCTTAAGATTGTTAGTTTCACCAGTGGTTTCTGCATTCTCAGTAGTTCTAGAAGACTCTGTTAAGGACTATGGTTTCAAATACATATTTAATACATATTTATACACACCACTGTGGAATTTATTTCATTATGTAAATAGCAATATTTTCCTGTTCAAATGCTTCTATAGAAAGTATTTATTTTTAACAAAAAAAAAATGAATTGTCAAAAGGGCTTTCCAAAAACGTGTTCTTTCTAGTCACCCGCCCTCCCCAGCTACCGCGCTCACCCCGGGACCTTCAGACAGCACAGTGCAAGCAGGAGGGCGGGGCCTTGAAACCCTCACCGTCCGGGGGCAGAGGCAGTGTGGCTTCGGAACCTGAGTGCATTCCCCACTGTCACCCCTAACAGAACGGGGCGGGTCTCCCACTATTGGTATGGCTGTGCCAGGCATGGCACCACGGCTGGCAAGCAGCCCCCTTTTTGCAAACAGTTGGTACGTTCGCCTGTGTGCTTCAGCAACCTGTGCAGGGAAATGAGCCTTAGTTGTAACCCCAAGAAAATCCAAACCCATACTTGAGGGATATGGAGAAACCACTGGTTGCCTAAAGAAAGCATTAAGCTGTATTTTAGTCTTTCTCATGTTTGTGAAAGACCTATTCCCAGTCTCATCAGCCATGAGGGGTACACATGTTTTCTTTCATGCCTTGATAGTAGTCCTGAGCGTTCGGCTCTCTTCCTCCTTCGCCACTCCCCCTCTGCATCTCAGCAAGCATCTGTGCACATGTGGGCCAGCCCCACCTGTAACCCCTGGTTACAGGACATGACTATCTGTTCTAGGACGTGTGCAGCTTTACTTCTCAGGAGTCCCAGTCTGCAATTCAGAGCACCCCTAGATGTAGCGGGATGAGGCTTTCGGATCGCGTTCCTCTTCCCTGGGGCCCATTCCTGGGCCATCCTGTGTGGGCCTCACTGTCAGGCTGGCTGGGCTCAGGCCTGCAGCTGCAGGACTGCAGAGAGCTTGGACTGGCCGCGGGGGGCTTCGCCATCCATTCGAATCACCTTGCATATTTACTTACGGCTTCCCTTTGTCTTTCCGAAACAAATGAGGAGAACACTTGAACAGTTATGCTGGAGAATGTTTTTTTTTCTATGATACTATTTGTAAGCAAATCTGATTGTAAGATGAAATGTGAATGGGTAATTAGGTGCCAGGGAATTTAGCACTGAACTAGACAGTCAGAACTTTTTTAACCTTTGCGGCAAGAAATAAATTTTGCTCGCATCTACATATTCACAAGAAGTAATGTTGTAAATAGTTTTTTAAAAAATATTTATTATATGTGCTGGATGCAGATTCACGTTCTGAGTGATGTTGGTTTGCATTGTCGTGTTATAGAGGAATATATTTTGAGCAGTGGACTTCCTTTCACAGCACAGTTCACACAGGGAGAAAGAACGAAAACCAGCAGGTTGAGAGCTGTCTGGGGCATTCGATCTGTAATGTTACATCAAATCCAAGCTTTAATTGCCCCCTCTTCTCATCTGGTTATGTTATATATAGTGTGTGTGTGTGCGCGCGCGTGTGTGTGTGTATGATTAACTGGTCAGTCGTCAGTCCCAGATCTGCAGAGCAGATTTCCAGGTGTTCTTTCTGATGTGTTGCCTACAAGCAATAAGATCCTAGGTAATAACATTTATTCCGGGTTCCGCGTGGGCCCTTATCTCAGAGGATAGGGTGGGGGGTAGAACAGCTCTTGCTAAGACCTCTTGCCTTTGCCTGAGAGGTTGCTGTACTTGAATTTTCTCTTCTGTTTGTCTGCACGCTCCTTCCAGTCATAGAACTCTAGCAATGGATGAGAGATCTGCCAGCACCGGACACATCAAAAATTGGGCATAGAGATTGAATAATTATTTGTTTTCCATGAATTTGTAAGGGCTTCCAGCATCTAGTTGAGGCAAAGCTCATTTGGCTATAGAGTAAATGTAAGAACTGTTTACATGAGAAATTTAAATGGCTGATTTAAAGTCCTTTGACTCTCTCTGACCTACCTTGCAAAGCTAGCCCATTTCCTGGAACCCTCCTCTGTGCCTGGGTTTGAAGTGTTGGAATTCCCTCCATGTCTGGGCTTGACCCTTTTAGGTGAGTACAGAGAGGGCAGTGGCTCCTCCAAGCCTCCCAGCGTGTCCAGTCCAACAGGTTTTTAAGCTGTTTAGTAGCCTCTCCTTGTGACCGTAATAAACTTTACGAAAAATACCCCACACCCAAATAACCATTAATAGAATAATGTAGTTTTTTAGGCTTTGGGAATATGTCTTCTCTTTTGTACTTATGATGGTGTTTGGACTTTTTCACTAGCGTTATTTTTAGATTGAAGTGGGTGCATTAGGATAAAACTTTCCATTGCTGAGCCTGAAAGCAAGCAAGAGGAAAGAAACTGACCTATGTCGTCATTGAGAAGGTGACTACTTGTGGTGGGAGGGTGGGGAGGGGACACTGTAGATTACGTGGGAGTAAAATAGAATTCTGGCCTGAGGCACCCCAAGTCTTATTACTTTGTAAGAAATGATCCCCTTATTAGCCTCCCTTAATCGCAACGGAAGCCTGCTGTTTACCCTCAGGGAACAAGTAGTTTTCAAAATTGAGCTCCTCCAAGGTCATTGGCTGGTGCCTGCGTGCAGGCGTTGGTCGTCTTTGTGAACTCGTGGCATTATTTTCCCATATGCATTACAATGTTAAGAAATTCACCCCCAGCTTGTATGATAAGCACAGCCCAGGGTCCTACTTTAGGCCAGAGTAAATGCCTCTGAGGGCCCCGGGGGTCACAGGAGGCCCATGCAATGTAACTGAAGCTCAGGTGCCGTGTTGGCGTTTTATCCTTTTTAGGACCTGTCAGATGAGTTTAGGGCAAGGGCTGCAGATCCAGCTGTGGACCGAGGGGCTCCAAGATGAATCTCTACCGTTCCTTTAAAGGTCTTTCTGGTTCCTCCCAGTGTTGTCATTGCCGAGGTCAACCTCGTAGTTGTTCAGATGTGCTCCTTTTTGCTGTCTTGTGAGTCTTAGCCAGTGGTCCAGGTGCCCAAGGAGAGTCTCCGGGGGCCTGCCCACTCCCGGTACCGAGTGTGTCCTTCTGACCTGTGCGCACGTGGTCTTTCCAAAAGCAGTGAAGTGAGAAACCCTGCAGGCGGTTGTCAGATGTCGGCGTGTATCTCTCGGGCCTGGATTTCCACTGTGTTAGAGAGTGTAGGAAAATACTGTGTTGTTAATGGATGAAAATTCAATGTATGCTGTGAATTTGTTGGTTTGAAACATTGAACATTTTTCATTAGACAATGTTTACATACCTCACCTTAAGAACCTTTGAGAGTGTATATATGAAATTTTAAAATATATTAAGTTGCTTTAAAACAATATGTATAGCTCTAAAAGTTGAAGTTATTTTAACTTTGAATATGTACCAAGTCCCCTAAATACTGAAATCTTGTGGATTCTGCTGTGCTTCTGTGTTTTGCTTTCCTGTTAGGCCATGTAGGAAACGACGTCCTTGGTGGTGGTAAAGGGGCCCTCACTGAAATCCAAGCTTGGGAGGATCTCCTTTGTTGTTTCGGATTTTTCTTGTTTGGTTTTGAGGGATGGGGTGTGGAGCTAGCGATGTGTGGGAGGGACCTATCCCATGAGCTTTTTCTAGGCGCTTATTTTACTGCAGCGTATTAAACTTCTTTGATATGAAAGTGTGTGCGTGTGGTCACTGGAAAGGGCGTCCACTGCACTGAAGCCCGGCAGCCGGCTCGCAGCCTGCAGCAGAGCCAGCGGGTTGCCAACAGGAACCAAAAAGCAGCACTTCTAATACTTCTGCCTCGCCCCCGGCCCTGCTGCCCACCGATTGGGCTTCAAAGAACAAGGCTGGCTGGATCTGTGGCCGTTTTCTGAGTCATGCCTGACTTCAGGGTAAAGAAACACAGTGGGTGGACCCTTGGGAATTCCCGTGGCAGAGACGGAAAGGTGCCAATGCTTCATCCAGAGGGGCAGGGAGCAGTGGCCTTCCTCCAGCTTCTGCCCTCAGGTAAGCGGCTCCTAAATAAAGGGGTGGTGCACACAGCCGCCAGGCAGGGCTGCCCTAGCTCTCTGTGGCCCGTGCTGGGGTATGGCTGGAGGTGGCAGGAAATCTTTCCACTTACTTGCCTCATGACATGTTTCATTATATGTACTTTTTAAGATTTTATTTTTACAGAGAGGGGAAAGGAGGGAGAAAGGGAGAGAAACATCAATATGTGAGAGAGACATCGATGGGTTGCCTCTCACACGCCCCCAGATGGGGACCTGGCCCGCACCCCAGGCTTCTGCCCTGACTGGGAATCGAACCACCAACCTTTCAGATCGCAGACCGGCACTCAATCCACTGAGCCACACCAGCCAGGGCTGTTTCATTATATTTTTAATTTTTTAAAAAATTTATTTTTAGAGAGAGGGGATGGGAGGGAGAAAGAGGGGGGGAGAAACATCGATGTGGGAGGGAAACGTTGGTCGGTTGCCTCTTGCATGTGCCCTGACTGGAACTGAACCCGCAACCCAGGCCTGTGCCCTGGGATGGAACCAGCAATCTTTTGCTTTGTGGGACGATGCCCACCCCACTGAGGCACACCAGTCAGGGCTGTTTCATTATATTTTTTCAAGTCTCTTTCAGGTGGGTGTGTCTAAGGGCCCAGTGGGCAGGGGTTCCTCCCTGTGGGAGCAACCATGACTTCACCAACAAGTTGATCCCACAGTGGCCATGGTCATGCCCCACTCCACCCAGTGAAAGTGGCCCTGCAGCTGGCAGCTGGGCCCCCCGTTCTCAACTTAAATTTGGGGAGTTTTCTTGTTCCAGACAAGGACTTTCTACCGTTAAAATAAACCTCTTTTCCTCCAACATTCATCCTGTGATAGAATATGAACCAAGAGGTTCAGATTGGCTAGCTCTGAGGGCTCAGGGTGTAGGCATGGTACCCACGTTATCAGCACATCAAGAAAACTTGGCCACTCTGCCCCCACCCCCACCAAGCCCTGTGGTGCCCGTCCCTTGGATGGGGACATCCTTGCAACTGTGAGACTTGGCACTTACTTTAACTCAGTGGTTACACACTGGTGGCTCACAGGTGTGTTTTGGTTTTAGCCTGCTGATGTTTTTTTAAGATTTTAAAACTATGAGTGTTGACATAAAAGTTGGTTTCTGGCTTCTGTTTTAAAAAACAATAATGAAGATCTGATAAAATTAGGGCATGGTAAGAATCAGCTGGAGCCCAATCGGGAAATGTGCCCTTCGGGTTACCACTGTCTCTGTCGGTTACCATTGGTCCCTCTTCTGTACAGCAGGGAAGTAGGTCTCTGTCCCTGCTGCTTTGTCAGAACTGGCAATACACGTGATGGCCCTGAAGGGCATGTGCCCCCCTGACTGACTGAGGTGACCTACTGGCCATCCAGACACTTGGGCTGACAACCGTGTTTGAACCCGTTTTCCTTCATGCGTCTGAGCATCACACTGCCTCCAAAACCCGACTGCTTCACGGCAGCGTCGTTACCATCACTGCCCCTGTCAAGGTGACTGTGTTCAGGTGCGGCTTGTGTGACCATCGCCACAGCTGGTCTTCTGGTGAAAAGTTAGTCTATGTCCTGGGACCTGAGGAGGGCCAGCCGGGTGCCCCTAGCATCAGGGGCCACACTCCAATGTTACCTTATGCAACTCCTGCATGCAGTTTTGTATGTAGTTGGGAATCGAGAAGAACCATCAAAACTGCATGCTTGCCTCCTTCCTCCACCAATCGCTAAGAACCGCTGACCGGGCAGCAAGCAGGCTAACCTTAGAAGACAGTCTGAGAAGCCGCACAGCTTTCTACTCTGTTGCCCTGACGCTCTGAAACCTTCAGGTGAAAGATGGCTGTGGCTCTGTACCCAGACTTACAAAATGTGGGTGTGGCAGCAGACCCGGGAAGGGAAAGGAGGTGATCTCCGTGTGCACCGCACGCGGCCAGGCTCCGCCCTCACACTGGCATCCCGGGGAGCCAGGGCCTGGCCGTCTCCCGGACTTCCCCTTCCTTCTGCAGGAGCAGCGGCCCTCCTCTGCCACTTCAGGAGGACCAGAGGGTTCCAAGGGCAGCCGTCCTACACGTGCTGCTTCTGGGAGCCCCCGTGGACTGGCTGGTGTGGGGGCAGCTCAGAAGCCTTCCATCCCGTGTGGGGGCCTGTCAGCAGCCCCGCTCACCCTCAGTGCAGACAAAGAGATCAGCAAGGCAGAACCTGAGTGGATCGATGTCATGTTCACGTGGAAGACAACAGACAATATTCAACATGTTCTAAAACAACACTTCTAGGCAAAGGGCAGGTGTGGCTCCCTCACGGGCCTGTTCTAAACCAGTCTCGGTAAAAGAGTGAACCAAACAAGGCTACAGAAACCCCCAAACAGAATGTCACAGCTACGGAGCATCTGCAAATCAAACGAGACACTGGGTGTTGACTTTAACATATAAAAATACTATAACAAAATGAAATACAAATATATATTAGAATCTGTTAAGTATTCTGTATAAAGAGATACTTTCGTGGTTAGGCTAACAGCAGGCAGGGAGGACGAAGTCCATCTGGCCTTTTCCACCTCCAGGCCCCTCCACAGGGAGCCCGGGCCGCTGTCCTCTGTGGAGCTGCCGGAGCAGCAGCGTCCTTGGGACTCGCCTGCTTGCGTCTCTTCAGTGCGTGTTGGATGGAAACAGCCCATGGCGACGTCAAAGGGAACTAAAGGTCTTCACCAAGGGGATGGCAAGGTGTGGAGATGACTTCTCAGACAGACGGCATCATGGTAGCCTTCCAGGACTCAGAGGGCCCCAGTGTGAGTGGGCCAGATGAGTGGGATCTGGCCCTTAACTTGCAGGTTGGTGGCTATGTTGAGGAAAACTTGGTCCCAGGGCACAAGGCTCTCCTAGCCCCTTGCTGCCCTCACCCTCGTGCTGGCTCCCCATCTTGCGGCTTGACCAAGGGTGAGTGTGGAGCGGGCTGGCACACGGGGCATTGTGGAGGGCCAGCAGGGCCAGCAGCAAGCTCACAGGGTGCCCCACCCTCTCCCCTCCCCAGCCCATCGCACTGGGGCTGCACAGCTCCTGGCAGTCACCCCCTGTCTGCAGGTGTCCTACTTTCTGCAAAGAAGCCCCTGCCTGTCAGGGTTCCCTCAAACCCAGGAAACTGCTTCTCCAAGGCAGCAGGAGGTGGCGGTGGCCAGGGGAGGGTCCATTCCTCAGGACTGGTGGGTTCAAGAACACCCCTGTTCCAAGAAAGGAACAAACTGGCCACACTTCAACTTTCCTGCCTGTGCAGCCTGGTACTAGCTGTTCTCCGGAGTCCCTCAGTGGCTCAGAAACTCTAGGTAAGAGGGGTGCTCTGCAGCGAGGCCCACGCTGCTGGCCACAGGGGGCAGGGGCACTGTGGCCTTGCTCAGGCTACCAGAAAATAGAGCCCAGTGCCTGGTGAGGGACAGATCCTCCCCAATTGGGCAGGACAGGGTCCTCTCCATTACAGGGGTCCCGGGACTCAAACCCTCTGGCCTGAGACCAAGGGTCGTGGAACATGCCAGACGCCCATAGTCACAGCTGCCCTCTACCACTCAGCAGCATGGCCCTCACTCAGCACCAAGGCCCAAGGCCATGGTGGCTGAGGACACAGGCACACACCACCCCAACCCCACCTGTTCACCCCTACCCTGCCTTCTGACTACAGGTGGAAGGAGCCTGGAAAAGGGTGGGCTCACCACCCTGGCCCACTAGGACTCCCCAGGAGTATACTGTCTGGGGAGACACCTGAGACAGGAGGTTGTGACCTGTCTTCCTTCCAGCCAACTCGCTATTTAGGCTCAAAGGTAATCTTTCTACATTTTCATTCTGCATGGGATTGAAGTATCTGTAGTCGCACGGTCTCGTATTCAGCGACGCTTCAAGCACCAAGTCCTTCCTTGCAAATGGCCCATGGGGAGCCGCTCCAGCCAGGGCCGTGGCTGTGCCTGTGGTTGGAGCCCTGGTCTGGCCCAGCTCCCTTCCCAGGGAGCCCTGGTCACCCTGTGATGCACTGTGATTGGTTGGCATGTGTCCAAGGGCAGAACACCCACAGTACCCAGCCCCCCCAGTCAGGCACATGAATACTTGTTGATGTGATTAATGAAGATGGATTTCTAATTGCTGCGGCCGCCCTCCTGGGGCCACAGTGGGAGGGTCTCCATTGCTCTAGTCCCACCTCCCCGTTTGCAAGCTGAGGAGACTGAGGTCCACAGGGAGGAACTCTGCAGAGAGCAACAGAGCCCACAGAGGTTTCCTGATGCCTGAACCACGGTTCCCTGCTGGTCTGCAGCGTGAGGGGCTCTGAACCCCATCTCCTCGGTAGCAGGCCCCATCTGGCCAAGCAGCTTGTCCCAAGCCCCCTACACCCTGTCCCCCTGCCATCAGCTCAGCAGCAGCAGGCTGATGGCTGGGGAAGCTCAGGACCAATGCCCCTTTGGTGACCAGTGTCTGGAGGTGGTGATGTTTATACTGCTGAAACCAAGGACCCCTATCCTTTTTGGTGGAGTGGGTTCCCCATCCCAAGAAGTCTCCGTGACCATTTCTTCCACATGAGTCCCCTCCTTGAATCTACCACAGTCATCTCAGAACTTTAGGGTTCAGAGGTTTGGTCCTAAGACCCACCTCCACCCCCAGCCTCGGTCCTGAGGGTGCTCTGCCTGCCAATCAGCCCAGGGGCAAGGGTCAGTCCCTCTCTGGCCAGCAGGAGGGGTCCTTCCCCTCCACAGCCTGGCCTACTGCTGTGTAGCAGAAGGAGCACAGAGCCAGGCTGGGAGGCTGAGAGTCCTTCGAGGTTATCTGCAGGGGTTAAGGGACTCTGGGGCCATCATGGGCCACACACTCAAGAGAAAGGCTGGTTTGGGAAGAAGCCAGTCCCTTCTACAGACCCAGGTAGCAGACAAGGAGGGAGTGTCGCTATTCTGCACTTCTTGGCCTGACCTCATGCACACATTCATTTAACAAAAATCTATTAAGCGCCTATTTGTGCAAGGCACTTCTGGAGAGGGCGGTCTGCAGCTATGCCTCGCCCACCCACTCAGCCCCCAACTGCTTGAGGTTGGCTTGAGAAAAGCTGCCTGGCCCCTGAGAAGCGGGCCCCAGCCCACCCAAGAGGGTCCAGCAACCCAGGAGCCACCTTGGTCATGGCCTGGCCCCAGCCCAGGTCTCCTGGTGGCCATGCTTCTTGCCAGCCCTCCCCCTCCCCATCGGCTCTGGGCGCTATGCACAGAGGGCACAGCCACACTTGGTGGGCTTCTCCACCTCCTCAGCAAAGGAGGTCCCATCGCTGCACTCAAAGGTGAACTTCCTCCGCTTCAGCCGCAGGCCCCGGCAGCAGCCCTGGCCCGGGCACAAGCCCCGGCACTCCACCCACGACAGTGGGCGCGTGGTCTGGCAGATGGCATAGCCCCTCTGGACCTGGTGAAAGTCCCGGACAGGGTCCCCCCGGCACTCGGACCCTGGATGGGACAGACACCAAGAGAAAGCCTCAGGGCACAACTATGGGTGGGTGCTGCCCACTGGGAGGCAGGAGGAGGAGGAGAGAGGAGGGGGGCGGGGAGCATCCCTGGAGGTCCTCTAGCTCTCAGAGCCCACCTCCTCCCCAGCATCCTCCCTGCCCAGTGTGTGCATGCATGGCTTCCTCCTGGGCCCACGGTGCAGTCAATGGGAAGGAAGCACTTCCTAGCTGCCAGGGCCCCCAGCACAGACTGGGCTGCCGGGCGCAGGGGGGCTCCCGTTGCCAGAGGAGTGCAAGAAGGCTGGAGGCCTAGGAGGCAACAATGTTAGAGAAGGAACTTGTGCTGTGAGGGTGTGGCCTAGGGGACCCTAAGGTGCCTGAGTTCTGGATTTCTCCAGACTCCTCCCACCCCCACAGCACTCTCCATTCCAGCAGAAGCATCTTGGTCCTGCAGACCAGGGAAGGTGTCTCAGCCCTCAGACTTCTGCTGTTCCCAGTCCCAAGGTGATGGGGCAACATGCATAGGTTTGGGCAGGAGCTGTTACCCCAATAATCTCTTCTCTAAGGGGAGACCGCAGCCCAAATGGGCACTTACCCCAGATAAGGGGGCTGCAGGAAAAGCTGGGCCAGGGAGAGATGGGACCCTGTCTGGGGTGAGACTCAGAGCCCAAAGGGGGGGGCAGTAAAGCCCAATAGCAGCCTAAGGTGCAGAGCAGGGAAGGGGCACGGCAGGGGGGGAGCAGGGTGCTGAGGTTGGGAGGAAGAGAAGATCAAGTTGCTAAAGCCAGTGGTGGGGAGGGACCCTGGAGAGGGCACATCAGGAGGGGGGCCCCTGACCTTGCTCACAAAGCTCGCCCGAAAAGCCAGGGTCACACACACAGTGTGCCCCCTTGGTGGCCAAGGCCTGGCAGTGGCCGTGCAGGCACCGCAGGCCCCCACATGGGTCTGCAGGCGCCCTGGCCTGGTTGCACAGGGCCCCCGAGTACCCGTCCTGGCACTGGCAGCTGTAGGAGAGAGCATCAAGGGGCATGCACTTCCCGTGGACACACCTGGAAGGGACAGAGAAGAAACGCCGTGAGGACAGGCCAGAGCCAAGCCAAGGCCCACCTGGGACCCCCACAACCCTGTCCCTGGTGTCCTGGGCTGTGATCCTGTTTGCAAGACACTTGCAAGCAAAGGGTGTCTGTGTCTGTCCCTAGGGACTTCCCTGCCAGGGAAAATGAAAAACCAGAATTAAAAAAACCCATGTTAGGCCACATGTTCCGATTTGGGGATTTAAAAGTACTGCCTTTCCTCACCACAGGGATCGGGAACTCCCAAGGAAGGGAAAGGAACCTGCAGGGAGGCAGGGGTTGGGGGCTCACTTGTGGCCATGACAGGGGCCGTCAGCTGGCTGGTCGCAGTGCAGGCCCGCCCAGCCGGCCTCGCAGTGGCACACGGGCCCTGGGCTGGCGTTGGGCTGGCAGATGCCATGCAAGCAGTAGAGCTTCCGGCAGGGCTCACAGCCTGGCACCACGCCCGGCTTCATCCGCGTCTTGGTGAAGTCCTGCAGCTCATTATTGATGTACAGGTTTCGGATACACCCGTGAAAGCTGCTGCCATTGAGTATCTGCCACAGGCGGAAGGCGGCCGAGTTCACGTCCACCGGCATCCCTGGGGTGGCAGGGAGGGGGCAGAGCTGAGCTGAGTCAGGCTTGGACGGTGCCCAGCACCTACCTCTGAGGTCTGTTGGGCATCTCCACAGTGTTCCCTCTTGCCCTTGGCCTCTGCCCTGTCTCTGCCACCCTGGGCCAAGGTCCTTGCCACCTTGGAGGGTCCAGGCTCCTTCCCCAGAAGAAATGAAAAAGCTGCTTTCCCTGTGATTAGAGCCCGGGGTGCCAGGCCTGGCAGCAGCCCGCTGACAAGTGAGGCTCTGGTGCCTGAGTCTAGCTGCCCTCACCTAGGGCTCCTTCCTTCCCCCTGGAACCCTTGTTTCTACCTCCCACAGACCCCAGGAGCAGCCAAGGACTGAGGCCTAGAACTCCGGTGTATGGTACTTTGCAACCTGCTTTTGGGGTCCCCACTTCACAGCAACCCTCTGAGGTAGGACTTGCTAAACTCCATCGGATGCTCAGTGCTCAGTGACTTGCCCAAAGTTGCACAACCAGTAAGCAGCAGAGCTGGGATGAACGCCCAGGTTCTCCACCCCTCACGCCTGCCCAATGCCCCGGCCAGGCCCTCCACAGCACTGAGATGGCCTGGCTGCATCCGGAAACCTGCTCGTCTGGACCTGAAAATGTCCACAGGTCGTGGACAGGGCCTTTTAGCCACAACACCTGTAAGGCCAGCTGGGCAGTCCCCAGCTAATGCAGGGTCTCAGTGCCCGGGCATCCTGCAGCGGCCCTGGACCTCTGAGGGCCCCAAGACTGGGAACGGACCCTGAGCAATTGGGAAGCCCCTTCCAGCCCAAAGCCAAGAGGAAAGATGCCCACAGTGCAGAAGACAACAGGGAAAAGCCCAGCTAGCTAGCCACTCACCTCCCAGACCAGGCCTCAGTGCCTGCTCAGGCTCTTAACCCCGTAAGTCTGGGCAGGGTGGACAGCAGCCTGGCTGCTGGCAGGGGTGCACAATCCACCAGCAGCTTGGCCGTTCACTGGGACCCACTCCTACCACCTGGAATGCCCGCCACCCCAAGTCCAGAGCTCCAGGCACCAGCTCTCAGGTGCGAGAGCATCACCTGATGGAGAGGCCCAGGACGGAGCAGGTCCTCACCTCCTACATAAAGGGGGGCCTCACTGTTTAGTGTGTAGTGTTTGCCGAAGTTGTCCATGGTCATGGGACTTCCGCCATCAATGGAGAGATTCACCATCTGGTCAAAGGTGACCAGCTCAACAGTGTGGAACTGCCCATCATTGATCGTCTCAGCACTGGAAGAAGATGGGGTGCCCCCACCCCAGACAGTGAGCTTTAGTGTGGCCCATCCCCACCTGGACACTTCTGCAGAAAGGCCATTGGTCCAGCAGCTGCTTCCCAGGGGACCACATCTCTCAGGGAAGAGACTGCTGCAACTCGGTGGCCTGCGGCCTAGTCTCTCCGGCTCCCCTGGGGAAAGCCGAGAAGTCTGGGGCAGGGATTTCCTGCGAAGTGGTGGAGGGGTGCGGAAGGACGAGACCGCCGCCCAGGACTCAGGGAGCCTCAGACCCACATTGGGCTGCGCTCGATGGTTCAAATGCCCCTTCCGCTTGGGCAGCCCAGGTTCCAGTGGTCCCAATAATGAGCTGCTTTTGGCCCAGGAGACCTCTGAGAGAGACCGGTGGACATGAGGCGACCCTACCTGTAGATGGCAGAGCTGGGGTAGCTGCCAGGGTCGTAGCTGACACGCACATGGCCCTGATACAGCTCCACTGCGATGTGGTCATTGTCCCCATTGTACAGCAGGATCCCATTGTCCTCTGCCGTGGAGACCTGATGGGCAATGGCACTTTCTGTGCAACCCCATCCCACACAGCCCAGCACAGGCTGGTGGGTGAAGCAGAGGGGCGACCCACAATTGGAAGAGAGACTGCAAGGACTCTTGGTTGAAGATGTAAGCTCAGAGTCACCCCTGGCTGAGCTCCAGCCACATGTAAGAAACCTGTTTGCAGTGTTGGAGGCTGAAGCTAAGGAGTAGTTAAGACAAGAGATGGTGGGAGAGGACCCTGCTAAGTACAGTTTTCTGGATCCAGTCACCCGTGAGACTGCCTCCCCCAACTCTTCTGTGAGATTGGTTTCGTGATTCAATAGCCTTTCCAATTGTGCTTAAACTGGTTCCAGCTGAGAGGCTGACACCCGCACCAAAGGCTTTTGACCAACACAGGCGCCTCCCCACCGTCCTGGGCAGGGATCAGTCTTGATGCTCTGACCTGAGGGTCCCCCACTGTCCAACTCCCCTCTGTGACCGGTGCCCTGGGCACATACCTGGAGTGTGATGTTGGCCCTCGGCCAGTTCTGCAGGTCAGTGAACTGCAGGTAAGTGTCCCGATCCACAAAGTTGACGCTGAGCAGCTTCTCACACTCAGGGCCGCCAAAGCCTGGGAGGCACTGGCACACAGCCCGGCTGCCCTGGTCCACGCAGTTGGCCCCGTTCTGGCACTCCATCCCCTCGCAGGGGTTCCTGGGGGCAGGTGGCCAGGGAGGCGTCTCACAGAGCTTCCCACTGAGAGGGAAAGGACACAGGTCAGGCAGGGCAGGGCACAGGGGCAAGGGGGCACCTTCCTCCCTCCAGGTCCTGGAGGGAAAGTCACTAAGCATTTTGGGAAACTGGATCCTTAAGGGGACAGAAGATGCTCCTAATGAACATTTTTCCCAAGAAAACTAAGAGCCAGAGGGTGGTGAGAAACAAGGACGGTCCCTGGACCAGCAGCGCCGATGTCACCCAGACACATGTCAGAAATGGAAAACCTGCTGAACCTGCTTTTTTAGCAACAGGCCAGGTGATTGTGTGTACATTAAAGTTCACAGGTCACTCACTGCTCTCGTCTCATTTTACAGAAAAGAAAACTGAGACTTAAAACACAAGCAAAAGAGGGAAAAGACTCAAATTACTGAAGTGAAGAAATAAAGGTGGACCATCGCCACCAACAGGTAGCTCTGATCCAGGCTACAACAACCTGCAGCGTCCGGGTCCTCAACCACTGAACCGGGGAAACAATCCCAGTGTCCAGCACTAGATGAACGGGTAGCCCAGGGAGGGACCTTCGTGCAGTGGGCTGTCACTCAGCCACAGAAAGGAATGCAGCTGACGCCTGCTAGCACATGGTGACCGTCACAAACATGACGCTGAGTGAAAGCCAGTCACAAAGGACCACGGACTGCACACTTCCGTTTATATGAAACATCCAGAGTACGGAGATCTACACACCCAGGTACTGGTAGATCAGTGGTTGCCTAGCGCTGGGATGGAGGGGGTTTGGGGTGACAGATAGGAGGTGTTGAGCTTCTTTCTGGAGTAAAGAAGCTGTTCTGAAATTGATTGTGGTAGTGAAGGCACAGCTCTGGGGCTATACCAAAAGCCACTGAATTGTACAGTTCAACCAGGTGAATTATATGGCATGTGAATTATATCTCATTAAAACTATTAAAAAAAGCACCCAAGCAGATCATGGGAGGTGGGTGGCCAGAGGAGGGCAGGTGCCTTCCCCTCCCATCCTCCCAGAGGAGCCGAGATGCAAACGTCAATGACCTTCATGGCACAGTGTGCCCTCAGAGGTAGTTGATGGAGCACCGCCCACTAATCTATATGCACCTCTCACTCCTTCCACCAAAGAGGTTGGGAGGGGCCTCCACCTACGTTCTGGGTGGTTCAGTGACTTTCCCAAGGCCACACAGCTGTGCGGACACAGCCAGGCTTCAACCCCAGGACCCCACAGCCAGGCCTCACCCTTACTTTCCCCTCCCAACCATGTCGGGGGCCCCCACCAGCTCCGGGGCTGGTGGCCAGGAGGGGTCAGCCCCCCGTGGTGTGCCTGGGGCTCTCACCTGTAGCCCTCCTTGCAGAGGCAGGAGTAGCCATTCACTTCATCGATGCACCGGGCCCCGTTCTGGCAGTGGTGAGCCCCACAGTCATCCAGGTCCTGACTGCAGTTGTCGCCTGTGTAGCCTGGTATGCACTCACACCTGGAGGCAGGCCAGGGGGCGGGCAGTCAGCCAGGGGCCTGTGGGTCCTCTGTGTGGCAGAGAACCTCCAGGCCCTGTGGGCCTAGGGTCCGGGATATAAACAGAGCCCCGGATATAAAGATGCCCCTGCCTGTCCTGGGACCCTTTTATAGGGCAGAAGAGAGCTTGTGTGGGTTGGGGGCTCTGGGTTGGGAGAGTGAACACCTAGCAGCAGGAGAAGATGGGGGACCCAGACCCACCCCAAGCAGCCTCAGGGCCAGACTGCTGCCCCTTCCAGGCCTGCCCAGCTGCTGTCCAGCATGAGGCCCTGACTCATGCGGCTCCCCCAGCCCCCTTTCCCCAGCCTCCTGGCCCCGGCAGGGCTAGTGCCCAGCCCTCCGCCAGTGCCTGACTCCAGGCCAGCCTCCACCTTCCCTGCCCACACTGAGCCTCACAACTCACCTGAAAACCCATTTCGGCCTACAAACAGAGGGCGCACTCTGCCACCCCCACTCAGGCACACTACGTTTGCGAAACTGCAGGTGGGAGCAGCATCTTAAAAACCCATGACCTTCACCTCACACACAGTCTTCAGGTGACAGAGCTCTCCGTATGTGCCAGTAACAGCAGTGGTGACTATAGTCAAGGGCCCCTTTTCCAAAACTCCTGAGGCCAGGTAGGTTGTGGAACAGAATTTTCGGATCTTGGAAAGGTAGTGAGTGCCTACAATGGCATGTTATGTACCAGGCCGGGGGTCTAGGGCAGTCCACAGTCCCACGATGAAATCAGCATCCACTCACACCAGGTGGATGGAGGGGGACTGTAAGTAGCCCAGCATCATGTGACAGTCAGCCTTTCTTACCAAATACATTTGGGCCAGATCGGACTTTGCTATCAAACTGACTTTTGGTTTTCAGAGTTTCGTGGGCTTTGTAACTGGGGTGAGGACTTGTGAATCCGGAACAGTAAGAGCTATTTCTGGAGCATTTATCAGATGTCAGACACGGAGCTAAGTGCTTCCCACCCATCTGGTCATCCAATCCTCACAGCCACCCCAGGAGGAAGCTTCTGGTGTGTCCAGTTTGCAGATGAGAAAGCTGAGGCTCAGAGTGGTGAAGCCATCCATTCAGGGTCGTGCTGGCAGCAAAGCTGTCCCCGTAACCACACTCCACACTGATTCACAGGGACCCCGCGTGGCTGAGACCAAGCCTGCTTGACAGGCAAGGTGACGGGGCGGCAACTTGGCAGCCCTCACCCTTCCCTGGCCCTGGAGACAGGCAACACTGACCTGGGCCCATCCGGGGTGCCCACGCACTGGGCCTCATGCTGACACGGGTTCAAATCCGGCGAGCAGAAGTCTACTAGCTGCTCACAGGTCCTTCCTGGGGAAAGAAGGAGGGAGAGGCAGGAGAGAGGCTGCCCCCATGCTCTGCCAGCCAGGCAGCCCAGCAGAAACCTTCCGCAGACACTGAGGCAGGGCCCCAACCCTGCTGCCCGTGGGAACGGGGCTCAGGCCATGAATGCTGGCCCTCAGCTCCCCACAGGCACTCAGACCCCACGTACCTGCATATTGCAGGGGGCACCGGCAGGTGTAGTTGCCCACGCCATCCACGCAGATGCCCCCGTTGGCACACGTGTGCCCCACACAGTCGTTGGTGTTCACCCCGCAGGTCGATCCTTCAAAGCCAGCTGGACAGGAGCACCTGTGGGGCAGGGGAGGAGGGAGAGGCGCGTAGGCCCATGGCCGGAGCGGCATCCTGGGGCCGCCGGTCAATATCACCGTCCCAGAGTTTCAGTCTCTCCCTGCTCCAGGCTGGGCCCTTGCTGCATGCTGGGCATCAGAAGTGGACAACACCAGCCCTGCACTCATGGGACTCGCAGTCCGAGGGGTGGGGGTGATGAGGGGACAGGCAACCAGGGGAGAGGCGGAGGGTATTGGGACAGTGCTGCATTGAGGCTTGGGGGTGGGAACGAAGGGGCAGAGGACACCTAGCTCCTCCTTGGGAGGAGTGGTCAGGGCAGGCTTCCCAGAGGAGACAATGAGTTAGGGACCCTGACAGGGGAGTGCAGGAATGGGAGGGAAGGCAGCGGGGCCAGAGGCATGGGTACAGCCCAGAGAAGACCCCACATTCAGCCCTCTGGGGGAGGTACTTCTCGTACAAATAGTTCAGGTCTGCCGGAGCACAGGTGCCAGGGACTGGGGGAGAATGGGGCTGGAGCAGGCTGTGGGGAGCCCCGGAAATCAGTGGTCTTCCGACCAGGTGCACCTTTCCCTGGGGCACCTGGGCGTTTGGGGTGGGGGCATGTGGGTCAAAGAGAAAGTAATTTCCAGATCTTCCAGTTCTGCAGGAACCTTTCCCTGGGCTGACCTGGCCCGGTGCTCCACAGAGGCACACACAGCTGCCCGGCCTGCTGGGGGCCTAAGACCCCAGGGCTCCATGTAAAGGGACAACCAGGAATATTGATGCTTCGAAAGTGAGTGAACAAGTGGTTTTTGCAAGTCCCGAGGCTTCCCGTTCCACGTGTGAAGAGTGATTGGAGGAAGACCTCATGGACCTGTCAGCTGATAGAGCATTAAAAATAATTTCTGATGGCAGATCACTCCGGGGTTCTGGCAGGTAGCCTCCGAGGGACTTCGCAGACTCGAGTGACACAGCTGCCGTAAAACTGCTTCTGCTCTTCCCTGTGTGTTTGCGGAAACTCGCTCAGCACTTCCTGCCACACACACACACGCGCACACGAGTTGGTGTGCGTGTGTGTGTGCACGCACATGGCTCCATCTCATTCACACATGCGTGTAATACAACCCTACTTCAAAGTTTAATAACTATTGATCAAATTTTGTAATACAGCCATGTTGTTTTGCCCGATTGTTGTTTATTGATAATTGTAATGATAACTCAGTGCAAAAGGAGCTTTTAAACAGAGGCTTATGGTCACAAGAAATAATGAAAACTTTAAATTTACACTAATGTACCCATGTTGGTGGCAGAGAAATATGACAGGCTGCTCCAGAAATGTCTCCCTAGCGTGAAAACAGATGACATGAGAAAGAACATGGGAGGAGGTGTGGAGAATAAAATAAAAATACACTTCTAAAAGAAAAAAGAATTAGGTAAACAGTTAAACTGCAAAAGAGCAGCTTATTTGTGTAATTTTTTTAAAGGTATCAAATTGCTGTGCTATTAGGATTCCACTGGAGAACAATGAGAGTGTGAGTTTTATTTGTAAATGTTAATATTTACAATATCCTGAAAATGGCCTCCTTTGCAACAAAAAAACTAATGAAAAATTTTACAGTGAAAAACTCCAAGAATGTGTGAGAACGTATGTAGTTTTAAAACTTGATGGGGGGCGCGGTATGTGAGCAAAACAGCTTGAAGGCCGCTGTCGTGAGGCAAGTGCGGGGGGGGGGGGGGTTAACGTCCCCCATGGAGCCAGGGGACGTAAAACAGAGGGGTTTTAAGCAGGCTGAGGGGATCAGCTTTGCCTTTCTAAAAAGGCCCTTGTGAGCCTCAGTGCTGAGGGGTAACTCAGGGAGGCACCCCCTTTCCACCTACAGAGCCCACCCAATGGCCTCCAATCTGTAACCCCAGCTGCACCCCTCTGTGCCTGGTGGGGAGTGTCTGGGGGTGTCCTCTCAGCCTCTCCACTCTCCACAGACATCCCCTCTCAGGAGTCCAGGGAACGAGGAGGGAGGCTGTGAGGAGCTGCCGCCCAAGCCCAAAGGAGGATGGAGCCCATGGTAAGGGCGCTGTTGCCAAGGCAACAATGAGCTGAGAGGCCATTTATTGTTTTTCTCTTTACACCTGGTAATTTGGGATCCCGGAGACAGGTTTGGCTATTTCTGCCAGTAGATGCAGAGCCAATTTGTTCGGCCAGTCATTTATGTTCAGCAACTAAATACACAGTATTCTTCAGAAAAACTCTGGGTCCAGGAGAGCTCTGGAAATTGGGGTGTTTGGCAAGGGGTCCTGGGGGAAGCGGGTCAGTGTGGGGGGTGTTTGCCTGTGATGTCAGCCCTGGGAGAGGCTGGGGCACCACCTGCCTGTGTGGAACAGGAGATGACAGCAGGGGCGGTTCTGGGGGAAGGCTCCAGAGGGCATACCCGGGGCTGGCTCCCACCTCTCCAGGGGCCTCCTGTCTCAGGGCCTGGGTGGGGGCTGGACTGGAAGCAGGAGGCTGAGGGCACTGCCTTCAGGCAGCAGTGGTGCTACAAGCAGATGCTTGACTTTGGCTATTAGACACCTTGGGTTAGCAGAGACCATAGGGTTTAAAATGCCCCAAACTGCCCCTTGGCACTGCCACTGCATTTGCCCTTGGCCATGGATTCTCAGTGCCATCAAAAGACCATTCTGGCACCTGGCAAGAACTGAGAGAGAGAGACCTAGAGCAGGAGCGGGAGCAGGCAGCTGGGTTCCCAGCGCCCACCCCGCACTGCCCGCTGTGACTCCAATCCCCGGTAGCTGTGCTGTCACTGCCTCTGGGCAGCCGCCGGCCTGGTGGGCACAGGGCGGCTCCCAGTAAGAATTTGCTCCCCCTGAGCCCACCCTCTGTCTCCTCCCAGAGCACAGGGCCTTGGGATGGGGGATGCTGGCCACTCCATCTGGAGGAGGAGGGCACCAAAGTTGGGTGCTGGGCCCCATCAGCACCCCGCCCACCAGGATCCAGCCCCTGCAGGCAACTCACGTGAAGCCGGCACCCTTGCCCTCCTGGGTGTGGCAGGTCCCGCCGTTTTCACAGGGGCCACTGGCACAGTTGTCCAGGGACACCTCACAGTTTCGGCCCTGGGGAGAAAGTCAGCGGTGGGGACCCCAGGGGGACCCAGGGGCTAGGGAGAGCCAGCAGAGATGGCCACCCCCCCCACAGGCCAGCCTGCCTGTCCCAGAGTCACTTGTGCATTCGTCAGCTCCAGTGCCGGCTCAGGAGCAGGAGCTGTTCTGGGGGCACCCAGGCAGAGTCGGGAGCAAGACAGACCCAGCCCTGCCTGCATCACAGGGGGCAGCCCTCCTCCACTGCCTCAGCCTCCATTCACCTTGTAGCCACTGGGGCAGGTACACCTGTATGCTTCAAGGGGGTCATTGTGGCAGCTGCCCTGGTTCCGGCATGGGCTGGACAAGCAGGGGTCACACTTGGTCTGGACAGCCAGAGTTGGGGCACCTGAGGCAAAGCAGTGGGGAGGGCAGGCATTAGTACCGGAGGACAGGGGTAAGCAACCCCCGCCCCATGCCGTATCCCAGCCCCCTCCCTGTGGGGCTGTAAGGACCAAAAGAGCTCATCCACAAAAAGTGCTTAATGGGCTGGTGCTGGGCGCTTCATGGTGGTCAGGGCACAGCCGTCAGTGAGAGCGCCAGAGTCGCTTCTACCGAAGTCGGTGACCTTTCCTGGGTCTGCTCACACCCTGCTGAGGCAACTGCCCCCAGCCCTGTCACCTGCTAACAGGATAACAAGGGTGGCCACCTCTGCAGGGACGACTCACCGCTGTGAGGAGGCCACACTTAGGAGGAAAAGGGCCACGTGCCTTTAAGTTGTTTTTCTCAAGGCCAAAGGGGGAAGGAGCCTTTCGCATCACCTCTCCAGCTACGCAGATGACCCTCTCCGGCCCTTCCAGGACTCCATGGCCGCCCTTCCCTGAACTTGGAGGTGGACCAGGAGCTGGCAGCCAGGCTCCCGGGGCCCCTCCTACAAGGGGCAGCAGGACCCTCACAAGTCAATGGTGAGGGCGGCAGCTGACTCAGTTTCCACTTGGACCCCTTCTGGAAGCAGGGAAATGTCTGTTTTGCTTGCTCACAGGGGTAAGCATGAACCAAAACAGAAACACTTTCCCAAAATCACTGGAAGGAAGTGCGAGAGGCCGTCCCAGGAACAGGTGGGATTCTGCCTCTGGTCCAGGTGCTGGTCACCTGTGTGGGCTCAGTTTGTGAAGATTTGTGACTGTTCACTTCTGATCTGTGTCCTGTTCTGTTACGCGCATGTTACACTTCACTAAAAACGGGGGGGGGGGGGATTTCACTAGTACCAACACCACCCAATTAAATAAATCCTGAGCAAACATTCCAAAACAAATCGGCCTGCTTGCAACAGCTGAGAGCGGAGCCCCAGATCAGGCTCTTGGAACTGTTACCCCCATGACAGCGTCCTGCACGCAGGGTGGCCCACGCCTCCTCATTAACCTGTGGCTGTCAGTTTCATTTCCGATGGTGCTCTGTGAGCTTTCGGAGGGCAGGGGCCATGGCCCACAACCTCCAGTGTGCTCCCCGAGCCGTCCCCCAGCACAAAGCCGGGCCTGGGGCAGCCGCTCAGCCACCTTCCTCTGCTCCTCAGAGCTCCTGGGGCCTGGGCGGCAGTCAACCCCAGACTGAGCATTTACAGATGCCCAGGGTGAGGAGCCTTGGGAGCAGAGCCAGAGGAGCCTCCGGCCCCTGTTTTTCTACAAATGTCAGGAGAGTGGCCCTGGGTCCAGCGGCTCAGGGGTTTAAGCTAATTGCTGAGCACAGCTCCTACCAAAGGGAGGCCTGAGTGCTTGAAGCTTCCAGAAATGCTGTTGCTATTTTTACTTTCCTTACATAACCCCAGGGAGGGATTAGAGCCCTTACAGCCTGAGAATGTTCTGCATTTTTTTTTTGTTCATTGTTATGTCAGGACTAGAAGGCAGTCATGCTAACGAGCTGCAGATGCCTCAGTTTTGCCACCTGACCCTCTGCCCAGCTGGCCGTCACAGGCACATCTGGAAGGTCCAGCCAGGGTTAGCAGGTCCGGTGGGCCGCCGGCAGCAGGAGGTGGGGATGCAACCGGGTACCCGCCACCCCTTCCTCTGCTCCTTGGCTCACCTTGGCATTCAAACTTCTTGGCAGGCGTGGTGAGGAGCAGCTTGCCCTCCATGTCTGGGGGCCCAGCGCAACGGGCAATGCCTGGCTCCTTGTAGCCGGTCTTCACCCAGCTGGACAGCCAGCGGAGGTGGCAGTCACAGTGCAGGGGGTTGGCACCAATGGCCCTGGGGCAGAAAGTGGAGAGAAGCGGGCATTTCAGCCTCAGGGCCCATGGGGCACCTAGGGTGCAGGGCGCTACGTCGGGGGCTGGCAACAGCTCTGCGTTCACAATCCAGTACTGCTCCAGCAGCACAGTTTCGAGTCCTTCACGTGCGTTCCCTTGCTGGGTCCTTACCACACCCTTGTATCCCCATTTGACATGTTGAAACTGAGGCTCCAAAAAGTGGAGGCCCTTGCCTAGAGGTGCACAGAGAAAGGGGGAGATGGCGCTTGAACTTGTGCTGTCGAGGCCGAAGCCTACGAATGCATTGCCTCCCTGCTGCACCGCGAGAAAGGAACCAGCACCCACTGCTGTGACCTGCAGCTGCTCTTCCCGCTGTAGCGTGTCTAATCAGCTCGTTAGGCCCAGGGCAGGTTTTCTTCCTCCCTCTCAGAGACGTGGAAGCCGAGCCTCCCATGACTAGGTCACTTCCCTGAGGTCACATGCCTGGTGAAGGGCCACCCCTGGGTCTGGACAAGAGCTGCCTGCCTCGGGAGTTCACGCTCCTTAGGGAGCACACAAATGCACCTTCACTGCAAGCCTCTGTCAAGCACCGCAGACCCAAAGTCTCTGCCTGGCACACCACTGTGCAGGGACTGAATGCCGCTGAATTATACACCTTAACATGGTTAATTTTATATTACATGAATTTTACCTCGAGTTTCTGAAAGGCACATTCCTATGTCACTGATGGAGTGCAAAATGGAATAACACTGATGAGGGGAATTTTGTGGTATCTGTCAAGTTGCCAGCGTGGTTGCCTTCTGACCCAGCGACTGTTTCCCGGAGTTGGTCTAGCCGATCTACCTGCACACATGCATGGTGGCACCTGTGCGAGGGCACTGACCACAGCCTCTTTGTAACGGGAACACTGGTAGCTCCCAGTGTTCGTCAGTGTAGGACAGGCTTCAACAAACCATGATGTGTCCACATTCCAAAAAGTCTGACCCACAGTCACTGCCAACCACCGGAGGACACAGGATCACCATGCCTAAGCATGTGGCCTTCCGGTCCTCCCTGTATTGACACATAGTATATCACAAATTATATCCACCCAAGCAGCTTGCTTCTTGTCACTAAACAGCAGGGCGTAGAGACCTTTCCGGGTCAGTGTATATGAGTCCGTCTCATTTTGTCAAACGGCTTCCCAGCGTCCCAAAGAAAGGGTGCCTCGTTGTGCTCCTGGAGCCCCTGCCCTGTTGCCAGGCATTCTGGTTATTCCCAACGGTGGCCAGCACTCTTGGACACGCCTCGTGGTGAAGTGCGCATTTCGCTAGAACAGATAGCCAGAAGTAGGGTGCAGGATGCAGAGGAAGTGCTTGTAAAAAAATGTTAAGTTTCCCTCCAAAACAGGTCCTATGGACTTAAACGCACCCGCAATGCAGGGCCACGCCTACCCCCTCACATCCCCGTCCCAGCACTGCCTACGGCCAACCTCTTTGTGATTTACCAAGCTGGTGGGCAGTGAGACTAAAAGATGAATGAGACATGGGGACACGTCCCATCCCCTCTGGGGGACAAGAAGGGGCCAGAGTTCTTTGATCCAGCAAATAGAAAAGCATCAGCGCTTCGTGCCTGAAGTTCTTCGCTATCAACGTTATTTTGAAAATGTCAGGCTGTGTAAGGTCAGTGAGAACGAGACCACATTAGGTAATTAGCAGCCGCACACGCCATTCTCCCCGAGTCTGGGCGCCGCCGCGGAGGCAGCGGCTGCCCCCGGAGTGGCGCGCGGCGGAGGGCGGCGGCGGGCTGAGCGGGACTTCCCCAGAATAGCGCACCTGGCGACCGCGCGCCTTAAAACACCGGCTGAACAAGCCCTGGGCTCCGGCCCCCGCACAGCTGCCCGCTGCCCGGGAGACCTTGAGCGGCTTGCTGCACGTCTCCGGGGCTCACTTTATAATTCGATAAAGAGCCCGCGATCTGGAGAGGGGAAAGGACAAGCGCGTACAACCTGAAACGAGCGCCCAGGGAGCAGTGCGACTTGGAAAAGCCAGTGCAGCCTCGCCGTGTAGTCAATTGTTCTCTGTCCCGATGTGCCGACGGTATCCGTCCTTGGCTGCTGGGGCAGGGACACCTTCCTCTTTCCACTGAGCAGAGCTAGGGCTTCTCAGAGGCAGGGGAAGCTCAGACACTGAGTTTTTGAAGCTCCAAGGTGTCTTTAAAAAGACTTTTTAAATAACTGGGATACAAAAATGCGGTATATTTAAGATGTTTACATTTACCAGATTAATGTGTTTAACAAAACAAGTGCAAAGAAATGTAATTATGTTATTCATAAGATAAAGGCAGAATTTATGGTAAAATATTTTTTGTAGTAGGCCATGGGAGTGTGGTCTGGTAATGAGCCAGAAGTTGCAAGTTCATTATGAAGGGCTTCTTCTGTCAGGCCTGTAGCTCGTTTACAGAAAGTGCCAGAAAGGCTAAATCTTAGGCCGTGGTGAACGTGGACGCCCTTGACAAGTCGCAGGGTCGTCCCAGCTCCCAATTCCCACATGCATCCCCCACAAATGGCAGCAAAGCTGTGCTGCAAATGTAAGTGTCCCTTTCCAGCTCTTAATAGTTAAAGAATAATTAAAACTACAACATCAATATAAAGTGATTCAAAACTCTCAATTTCATGGGACTCAGAGCCACACCTGACTTCAATATTTCAAGCCTTCATTTACCCAGTGGCTGGGTTCTGTGGCTCATTCAGCAGCACTAGTAGTTCGGTTTCACCTGGGGACCACTTTTCCCCGAAAAACAACTGTGGACTTAGTGGGGCGTGGAGAGCCACTGGTGCAGCTGAGACGCAGCCGTGGGGACGGCAGCGAGGCCACTCATCAATCCCAAAGGACTGCGGGTTCAGTCCCCAACCAGCATATGCATAACCCTGTGTCGCTGGTCCTTGGAGTAACTTGGGAATAGTTGAAACAGTCGGTACTGGGTGAGCTCACACCAAGACCCTGCCCGGCTTCCGTTCAGGGAACTGGAACCAAATAGCTTTCCTGTGGCTGTTTCACAGAGGTGCCCACTGTGGCGTTTAGCAAATAGCGAAACTTCAAGGTCTCCTTCGCCCCAGCCCATCCTCCTCCCTGCAATGCGTCTGTGTGCGTCACTGTCTCCTTTCACTGGACCGGAGCTTCAAGAGGGCAGGAAGCGTGCACCCCCGCCTCGCCTCACACCAGCTGGTACCAGTAAACATTTGCTGAATGGCGCCAGCCTAAGGGCATGAGAAATGCACAGCCCTCAGTCTGAAAGCCAATTCGGAGAGAAAAAAATGTAACGAATTTAATTCCCATAATTCCCTTCCAGTTCTTGTGGGTATATATGTCCATCTTTGAAATCGGTACACCATCTTCTGTACTCTACATATTTTCATCAAATAATAAATTCCAGTGTCATAATCATGATGAACTACTTGCTATTCTTTAATCATTGCATGTTTACTTTTCATACCGAATTCTTTTTCTTTGCATGTCAGAAAGCCAAGTATTATTGAATTCTTTTGTTTTATAAAAATTGAGGTACAATTGACATATACCATGATATTAATTTTAGATACACAGCATAGTGATCTGATATTTGAGTACCCTGCAGCGAGCATTTGATCAGTACAGTAAGTCTAGTTCACATCCATCATCATATATGGTTACCAAATTTATTTCTTGGGATGAGAACTTTAAAGCTTTGCTCTTTAAGCAATTTTTTTACCTATATAATGAGTATTATTAGGTTTAGTCACCATGCTGTACATTACCTCCCCCTGACTTATTAATTTCATGACTGGAAGTTTGTACCTTTTGATCCCATCAGCCATTTTGCTTATCCTCTCTCCCTGCCTTCATACAACTTTTTTTTTTTGCATTTTATTTATTTGTTTTATTTTATTGATTATGCTATTACGGTTGTCCCATTTTCCCCCCTTCATTCCCCTCCACCCTGCATACCCCCTCCCACCCACATTCCCCCCTTTAGTTCATGTCCATGTTCCAAAAGTTCTTTACCTTCTACTTTTCCCACACTATTCTTGCCCTCCCCCTATTTTCTACCCACCGTCTATGCTACTTATTCTCTGTACCTTCCCCCCTCCCTTATGCTCCCACTCCCCTGTTGCTAACCCTCCATGTGATCTCCATTTCTGTGTTTCTGCTCCTGTTCTATTGTTTGCTTAGTCTGCTTTTGTTTTAGGTGTGGTCGTTAATATCTGTGACTTTGCCGTCTTTTTACTGTCCTATTTTTTATCTTCTTTTTCTTAGATAAGCCCCTCTAACATTTCATAGAATAAGGGCTTGGTGATGATGAACTCCTTGAACTTGACCTTATCTGAGAAGCACTTTATCTTCCCTTCCATTCTAAATGACAGCTTCACTGGATAGAGCAATCTTGGATGTAGGTCCTTGCCTTTCATGACTTGGAATACTTCTTTCCAGCCCCTTCTTGCCTGCAAGGTCTCTTTTGAAAAATCAGCTGATAGTCTGATGGGAACTCCTTTGTAGGTGACTGTCCCCTTATCTCTTGCTGCTTCTAGAATTCTCTCCATTTTAATCTTGGGTAATGTAATTATGATGTGCCTTGGTGTGTTCCTCCTTGGGTCCACCTTCTTTGGGACTCTCTGAGTTTCCTGGACTTCCTGGAAGTCTATTTCCTTTGCCAGATTGGGAAAGTTCTCCTTACTATTTGTTCAAATAAGTTTTCCACTTGTTGCTCTTCCTCTTCCCCTTCTGTTACCCCTATAATTCGGATGTTGGGACATTTAAAGATGTCTTGGAGGTTCCTAAGCCTCTCCTCATTTTTTTGAATTCTTGTTTCTTCATTCTTTTCTGTTATTTCTTTCTTCCTTCTGGTCCACTCCATTGATTTGAGTCCCAGTTTTCCTCCCATCTCTGTTGGTTCCCTGTGCATTTTTCTTCACTTCACTTATTGTAGCCTTCATTTGTTCATCTAATTTTCAACCAAAATCAACCAATTCTGTGAGCATCCTGATGACCAGTGCTTTGAACTGTGCATCTGATATGTTGGCTATCTCTTGGTCGCTTAGATGAATTAGCTCTGGGGCTTTGATCTGTTCTACCGTTTGAGCCATTTTTTGTTTTATTTGGTTTTGTTTGGTCTGGTCGTGGCTGTTATGTAGTGAGGGGCGGAGCCTTAGGCATTCACCAGAGCGGGGCAACCCAGTCACTGGGTTGTGATGCTGGATGTGGGGGCGGGGTCTGAAAGGGAACAATGGTGCTTGCTCCTCTCTCTCTCGGATTCCAGTCCCTTCTGCAGCTTTCCCCAAGCAAATTGGGCCCTTCTGGTGATTTCCCTGTGGGTGGGCCTTTGCACGTTCTAGGACCCTGTGGGTCTCTCTAACGAACTCTCCTGTGATGCTGGGATTCTCTCCTGGCACCTCAACCCCCACAAGTGTTTTCAATCAGTGCCCTTTTAGGCTCTATTTCCCAGCGCTGGGGCCCTGCACTGCACAGTCAGTCTCGCTGCCCATTTTCACCTGGCTTAACTGCGTGGGAATGTGTGACTGCAGTCAGCCACCTTGTGCGCCTCACTTGGTCTGCTCGTTGCCTCCCTGGGCTCGGTAACCATCGCCTGCATGCCTGGAACCACTAGTGACTGCTTTTTCCTGCCACCATCCCTCTCTGCCAGCCACCGACTCCGCCCCTCTTACCGGTCTGGGTGAATCATTGTTAGACTTCTGTACAATTCAATTTTCTATCTGTTCTTGGTTTTTGTTGGTTCTATATTTTTGTTGTCCTTAATCTTGGTTGTGAGAGGAGGCACAGTGTGTCCACCTATGCCTCCATCTTGGCCCCTTATTCATACCAAATTCTTAGTGAATTCAGAAATCTAACTTTCCAGAGTACAGCAAATTAGAGGCAACAAGATGTCAGGTTACAGAAATGAAGAATAGTGTTTGGGAGCCTTGGCACAGGACCTGACACAGAGCAGATATTTGCTGATGGATGGACAGATGACTGGACCAGTGGGTGAGAGGTGAGCTAACTGCAAAGTAAATGCAAAAGGAGCAGAAGCAGAGAGATGTGCAGGGTGTGGCGGCCCAGAGCAGTGATGAGTGCTCACAATCCTTACAGCACGTTAGAACCACCGTGGACATGAAGAAAACCGTTGTTCAGGCCGGGAAAGAGGCCTGAGAGAAGAATGGATTATCTGAGACCCCACCGCAAGTTGATGGCAGGACAAGGACCTGATGCCACACATCCTGGTTCCTAATCTAGAGTTCAGGGGGTTTAAATATAGTGAACCTCGTCCTCCACTGCACCCTAGGCCCACCCGCCCCTCCTGCACACTGCCAGTGAAGAGAGGCCCAGGCTGGAGTCATGGCAGGAACAGAGGGCACCTCCAGGCAACAGGAGCACTGGGCGCTAACTCTTGGGCACCCCTGACCTGTCATGAAACCCTGTGCATGTTCCTCCCTCCAGACCGCACACGGCCTCTGAGAAGACCGGAGCGAGTGCGGTGAGTCTACGCCATCCTTTACCGTCCTTGACTCCTCATAAGTGCTCGAGAAATCCTTACGCAAGAGTTGCACGCTTCCACGCAGAGATCATGGATGCATGTGTGCACTTACCCATCTATCCCATCAGTATTGCATGTGCACACACCGGAACGCAAGCACACATACCTTTCCCAAGCTACGCCTAGTTCCATTCGAAACCCTGGGTACAAAGGGCAGAGTTTATTCAGGAGGTCGCTTCATAACAATGAAAGATTTCTTTCGCATAGATGCTGTCTTGTAGAGAGATGGGGTTTTGAAGCAATGAACACATCTAATCAGTAATGCCAATGCGCTGTTCTACAATGACTGCTAAATTGATCTCTACTTATTTATTTCTTACTAACTAGATCTGACCCAAGGTCACTGTTCTCCTAAAGAAAAATATGAATTTATAGATAGCCATGAGCTCAAATTTTGTTTTGGAAGCTTTGGTTTTTGTTTGTTTGTACAGAACATATAGTTTTTTCATTTCCCATTTGAAGAACAAAACCTAGATTTTGAGCTGGAGATAAGATCAGATTGTATCTGAGTGTCATTCATATTTCAGGGGGACAGAGGAAAGGAAGTCAACTTTATTTAAACCCCAAGCATAAGAGATACACAAAAGGGGGGACCCCAGGTTCAGAAAGGTGGACCAGATGACTGAAAAGGCCTTGCTGGCAAGGTGGAGAGCGGACCCGACCCTTGGCACAGCCCAGGGAAAGCCAAGGAGGCTGCGCGGGCACGGGGCTGCGGCAGACCCTGGCCCCCAGTGGAGACAGGCGCAGACTCTCTCTGGAGAGAAGCATCTCAAAAAAAATGAGCTCACAACCAAAATTTACCAACCACAGATGGAAAGAGGCCCCTGGGAATGAGCGTCACCAAGAGCCATGGACAACAGCGTTCTTGCCTGGCCCTTGTCTGGGGCTGCCCCCTCCAGCCAGGCTCCTTCCTCCACACTCCATCCTCTCCAGCCTCCACGTGTCCTGTGGCTTTCCAGGAGTCTCCTACAACTTAATTCTTCCACTGTTCCCTTCTACCCACAGAATAAAGTCCGAACTCCTTAGCGTGGCACAGACGCCTTCACAGCAGAGTCCCAACATCCCTTTTCTGGTCTTCTCTTCCCACCTCACTCCTCACCCAACCAAACCCTCCGTGTCCTATGCTGGACACACAGCATCCTTGACTGTCATTTACTTTCTTGCCTCCATGCCTTCACACATGCTGTTCCATCTTTCTGGGATGTCCTTCCCCATCTTCTCCAAATGGCAAACTCCTAGTCTCTCTCTAATGGCAACCTAAAGGGCACCTCCTCTGTAAAGTGCCTCAGAGTCCCCCAGAGTCAGTCACTGCTGCCTTTGAACTTGTTTTATGACATCCCAGGTGGCTGCCAAGGGCAGAAACCTTCTGTTAGTGAATTCTTTAGCACCTGCCTCACTGTGGTGACTCAGGATGGTTTTATTGAAGCAGTTAAGAATAAATAAGGAGCTTTAGAATCAGACACACCTAAGTTCAAATCCTGTCTGTGTCGTTTCCCAGCTTTATGGTGTAAGGAAGCTGCCCAGCTTTTCAGTACCTGGGACTGTAAGATGGAAATAATAAACCCTACCGACTAGGACGGAACCCTCACCCGTCCCACTCCCGTGACTGACACCACTGATCAGTCACTGCACACTTCCTGCTGAGTGCAGGAGGCGCTGGCATCCTGGGTGTGGGCCCAAGGAGGCCCCGTCACATTGTACAGCTGCCGCACAGCATGAGACCTACCTCTCATTTTGGCCATGAAGAAAACAATACTCCACAGACAAAGAACTCACAGGTAGCACAGTATTTGTTCCGAGCAGACCCTCAGTGAATGACACTGCCTATTCCTTTATTTCCTCAAGCCCTAGACCATTAGATGCACTACTGACTCCCCACGCTTTGGGAGGGGCGGGGAAACAGGACCACGTTAAATAGAGAGATCACTTGTCAGGCACACTCTGATTTCAGAGATTAAAACGTGGAAAAGGTGAGTCTCAGAACTGAGAAAATCCAGTGAGACTGCTGAGTGAATGAACTTCAAGTAGAGATGCTGAGGACCCCAGGAGCCTCTCTGACCCAGAGGTGCCTGCGCCCTCAGGCCCTGGGCACTGGGTGTGGGGCAGGGGGCAAGAGGACCAGCGACCCCAGGGTCCCGGCCGCAGCCCATCTGGTCTGCACGCCGCCTCGACCGTGCTGAGTCACCAGGAGAGGGTGCTTGGCGTCGGCCTCGCCTCTGGGACCAGCCCGCTGCTTTCATCCCTTCACTGTCTGTGCTGTGATGAAATGCATGCGGCGTAAAATGCACCACTTGGGCCATTTTAAGTGTATGATTCAGTGGCAGCATCGGTTACATTCGCTGTGCTAGGCAACCAGCACTCCCATGTGTTTCCAGAACGTTTTCATCACCCCTGACAGAAACTCCGTACCCATTAAACAAAAACGCCCATTTCCCCTGCTCCCCGCACCTGGCAACCACCACCCTCCTTCCTGTAGCCACGACCTGGACCAGTCTGGGTCCCATCGGTGGGATCACGCAATCTTTGTCCTTCTACATCTGAGTTACTTTACTTTGCACGCCTTCACGGTTCATCCATGTTGGAGCGTGTGTCAGAACTTTCTTGTTATGGCTGAACACTATCCCCTTGCATGAAGAGACCACATTCTGTTTATCCACTCACCTGTTCACAGACATCTGGGTTGTCTTCACCCTTTGGCGATTGTGTGAACTACACTGTTGTGAACTTGGTTGTAAACGTGGCTGAGTCCCTGCTCCCCGTCCCCTCGGGCACATGCTCGGGAAGGGATTGCTGGGTCATGTGGTGATTCTGCATGTAGCCATTTGAGGAATCGAGTGCACTGCTTTTTAAGAATAGTTCATGCAGGTAGATTGCTCAGCAACCACTAAATGGTCGTTACCACTTCTATCATTGCTTGTGAGGAACTGTTCTCCCGTTGTTGCAACTGATGAAACCCCCAATGTGTGAGAGTCTGCAGTGGGGAGCACTGAAGGTCACAAACTAAATTTTTAATTGTGTCAGAGTAAAAGCAACAAGTTCTGATAGTCTTGGGAGGTAAGGTCTTTCTTGGAATCCAGATTCTGCTGAAATCCAAAGAGGCCCCGAGAACGGGGCTGGGGTTACTTACAGGTGAGACAGGGAGGTCACATCTGCGAAGATGCCCTCTGGGAGGGTGGAGATGTCATTGCCGTGCAGGGACCTGAGGAGAGAAGAGGCTGTTGGTGAAACGCAAGGAGGGCGGGTGCAGCCCCCTGGGGAGAGGGGTGTGGGCAGTGAGGGAGACACCCGCCTCAGAGAGGCACGCTGCCACTGGCTGGGCGGACGGAGCCCCCCACCCCGATCACCCCAGTAGACCGCCCTGCCCCTCAGCCCTCCTGGGACTCGGTTTCTTCCATCCTCAATAACCGAAGTGCCATGTTTATTTACGTAACAAACGGAATGTGTGCAGCCAGGAGCCTGAGGGGTAGGCTTTGCTTGGTAAGGGAGTTAATACACAGGCCAGATGGTGGTGAACAATGTCACCTCGCCCCAGATGGGGCTGTCAGAGGATTCGTGTTCATGGATACACCACGGGCCATCATAACAGGCATGACAGGGGGCTTTGGTCACAGGACAACAACCTCACAGTGGGAATTCTTAGAAAAAGTTCAAGAATCTTGCAACATACTCCATCTGAACAGGAGACTCACATGGAAACTGGGGCTTTCTGATCTTGGATGGCATCCACACACATACTTCACACACAACTTGGGGCAGAGTACAACCCCCATTTCTCAGCTGGTTCCCCATTCATCCCTTAGACTCTGTTAGGACTGAAACAGGAGTGGACCGGCTTCCCACCTTTGGACACATGGGCCCTGCTGGGGTCCCAGACGCGGGGCCGTTTCTGCCCCGCAGGTAGGTGGCAGGGCCCTCAGCGGGGCAGGTTTCCCTGGAGGAATGAAGAGCGGGAGACTTACAGCAGACGCAGGGAGCGCAGCCCCTGGAACGCCAGCAGAGGGATGCACTGGAGGGAGTTGTAGCTGAGGATTCTGCAGGAAGGAAGAAAGGAAGGAAGAAGGAAGGAAGGGATTGGTGTTCACCTGGGGCTGCAGGCCTGCGAGGAGTGGGAGGATCATCAAGGGCCACAAGGAAACTTGCAGGGGAGACAAAGTGGTCACTCTTGATTGTGGTGGAGGGTCCGTGCGTGTGAGCGTAAGTCACAATGTATCAAGTTGTACACGTTAAGTAAGTACGTGCAGTTTATTGTATATGAATTGTACCTCAATAAAGCTAGTTTAGAAATAGTAACGAGAAAGAAGCTGCTCCTATCTGTCCCAGGAGGGGGCTCTGTCTCCCCTGCAGCAGCCAGGGTCACTCAGACTGGGATTCCTTGGCCTCTGCACTGCGGACAATTCTTTGCGTGGGGCTGTCCTGCGCACTGCAGGGTGTTTAGCAGCACCCCTGGCATCTATGCATGAGATGCCAGTAGCTCCCCCCGCCCACCTCCCCCTGTGACAACTGAAAACCCCGGGAGGGCAGAGCCACCCCTGGTGGAGAACCACAGCCCTGGGCCATGGCAGCTGTGCCTGCAGGCTCATGAAGACTTGGAGGAGGGAGCAGGCCAACTAACTCGGGAGCAGGCCCAGGGGCAGGTGAGTGCAGGGGGTGGAACCTCACTCAGTGCCTCATGCCCGCATTCTGCTTCAGGGGCCTGGCGGGTTCAGTAGAACATAAGGGAAAGTTCAGAAGGTTTTGGGCACATTGTAAAATGAGGTGTTAGGAAGGTGAATGAGATATGCTCTTAAACTCCAGGCAAATATAAGGGATTCTTGTTAATGTTTCCTTGGAATATAATTAAAGCAATCATTAAATTATGGGCACAAAAGTGTCCAGAGGGCTACTGTTCACAGTAGTGCAGAATGAAAACAACCCAAATATCCATCAACAGTGGAATGGATAAGGAAAGTATGGCATATTCCTACAAGGAGTACTATACAGCACTGAAAAGGAACTGCCCACAGCTCCACGCGGCACAAGTGGATCTCACAAACATCATAGTAAGTGAAAGTATATATTCTGTATAGTGTAACTTACATAAAATTTAAAAATAGGCAAAACTAAACTTCATTGTACAGAAATGAGCTTGTAGATGCCAACATTATGAAGACCAAAGGTCATCATAAAAGCCAGGGTCCGGGCTGCCTTGAGTGGAGAAGGGAGGAATAACAACCAGGAAGGGACAGAGCGGCTTATGGGGTACTAGCTGTGTTTTTCGCCGTAGGTATTTACACATGAATGCTAGCTTTATGATTACTTGTTAAACTTCACATCTATAATTTTTGTACTTTTCTATATATGTACCATATTTCACAATAAAAAAAATTTTTAAGTGTTTTTGGCTGGCAGGCCCTGGCACAGTCTCTGGCGGGCGAGGAAGTCTGCACGTGACACCTGTGAGTGACGGGGCTTGGGGACAGGCATAGCGCGAGCCCTCCATCCACTCCCCCCCTCCCCCCCCCCCCCCCCCCCCCCCCCCCCGCACCAGGACTCACAGAGTGGTCAGCTGGCTCATGTTGGTGAAGGAGGAATTGCCTAAGGAACTGATCTTGTTGTTACTTAGGTCCCTGGAAAAGATAAAAGCCCCCGACAGACCATTTGATCCCTAGAAATGGCCCAGCCTTAGTCGTCTTTCCCTCCTGTCCTTCGCAAGCGTACCTGAGCCCCTAGTACAGCTGCCTCACCGCAGACCAAAGAAACACGGCCTCTCCCTTTGGCACTCTGTCACCAGCCACCAGATTACTCCACCCCCTGACCACGGGAACAGTCGAAACACATCTGCTACATTGTTAGTAAAGACTTACAAACTGGAGCTTCGAATTTCTGTAAGCCAGTGCTGCACAAAGCAGCCACCCTTGAACTGAACGTCCCATACGACAGGGAACTTGTGCCAAGATGTCACACCTAGGACACTAAGCACAACTCACTGCAGCTAACTTTTTCTTCAGAGCAAGCCTTCCTTCATGAAGACAGCAACATGTGGGCTTACGTTCTGGTTCAAGTTCCTGGGCTAACTGCGGACTATTACAAAGAGTTTCGGGCTGCCAGTGGTCCACTGACCACGCTTCGAGCAGCACTGCTCCAAGCCGCAGCCTGGACTTCTGTTCTGGTAGCATCTGGCCAACGAGCAGATGAAGACCGTTGGAGCGGGTTGTTAATCAGGCTGGAAGGCTAAGAGGAGCTAACTGACTCTGAGGCTTATTTTGTGTTTTTTCATGAGGTGGAAATAACAGAAAAGCAGATGTTAGTCTAAAGAAAAATTTAGTTACACATATTTATTTGTAGCTGCCATATTTCATATTTGGTTTGGAGGCCAAGGTGGGACTGAGAAATTTCCCATCATCCTCTACTTCTGCCCTGGCTCCTACCTTTGCAAGGCTGACCTGCATTAACAATAATTACCAGCCTTCCCTGGCTGGTGTGTCTGTGCCGGCCTGTGAATCAAAAGGCCACCAGTTCAATTCCCAGTCAGGGCACATGCCTGGGTTGCAGGCCAGGTCCCCAGTTGGGGCCATGCAAGAGGCAACTGATTGATGTATCTCTCACATATTGATGTTTCCTTCCTCCCTTTCTCCCTCCCTTTTCCCTTCTCTAAAAGTAAATAAATAAAATCTTTTTTAAAAATCCCACAACAATTATCAACCCAGAGGGAGGCTTGGGGAGACGCTGTGGGCAGAAGCAGACGGGATCTAACCCAAGAGCTCCTGGAACGATGCAACTTCTAAGCACGGCCACTAGGTGGCAAAGCGGTTCTATGCACAGAAGGAAGGGGTGAAAATGAAACAAAAAAGAAACAATAACAACAAAAGGAATCAGCCACAAGATGCAGGGAATCTCAGGGCAGCTGGGGCCACAGCAGTCAGAGGCCAATGGCCTCCTGTGCTCAGAGGCGGGCCTGGGATCCTCAGGCTGCCTGGTACTCACACAAGCTGCAGGTACTTGTAGGTGGACAGCTGTCCCGGAACCAGTGTGAACTGGTTCCCGTCCAAGTAGCTGCAGGAGAAAACACAACACTCAGTGCCAGCCCACACCTCTGTCCCATTTGGGGAGAACATTTCCCTGCAGCAGGGACCTGATCACTCATGCCCTCTCCTACCTGTAGACCACGCAAGGGCCCAGAACTGCTGATTGGAGGAGAAATTTATGGCCTGTCATTTACGTCCACACCCCACATGAGTTTGAAACCAAATCCACATGGACAAAGTGTTTTTTAGACCACAGCACCCGGTGTTAACAGGGGGGCCGGCGGGCCATCATTGCCATGCTCGGCTAGTTGGGGCACAAAGGAAAGAGTCCTAACAAGGTGCTGCTGCTTGACTCACAGTTTCAACGAAGCGGCGTCCACCTCGGCGCTGCTCATGGTGATAGAATTGGAAACAACTCAAATACGCAACAAAGGGCAGTGTGTTACATGGCTCATAGGAGACTCGTGATGCAATATTACGTAGTGTAAAAACAATTTCTTTAAGATGTTCCGTTGCAGAGCAGAATGCTCATGAGATGGTGTGAAGAAAAAAAAAAGCAATGTTCTTGCTTATTTTAAAGGCTGAGCTTAATTAAAGGGACAAAGCACTGGCCATGGGTGACTCGCACCATCAGGTGGCTGCAGAGGGGGATCAAAGCGAAGCTCAGAGCCTTCCTGGAACCCGCGTCTCCTGCAAAGCCCTAACTCTTAGCTGCTAGTGAGCTAATGTCTGCTGGGGTCCCCTTCTCCTCCTGACACCAGGCCTCGGGCTACTCACAGCTCTGTGACATTCTTGGGGAGGCCCTTGGGCAGGGCCTGCAGGTGTTTGTTGCTGCATCGGACCACAGTGTCCAGGCAGGCACACTCCTGGGGGCACTGGGGGCGCGGCAGGCAGCCCCCCTCCTCCTGGCCTGGGGAGGAAGGCACGAAGTGGCATCAGTGAGGGGACAGGCCTTCTCAGGGACTCCTGTAGCCAGAAGCCCCTCTTCGACCCCATCTCAGGCTCCGGGAAGTGTCTTCTTGGCTGCACCCCTCCCCCACCAGGGACAAAGCCCCTGTTTTGAGGTTAAAATAGGTCTTGGGTTGATCTCTTCCGCCTGAGACCCAAGATGGCCCTGAGTGCAGCAGGGAAGGAGGATGGCAGCCGCACCTGTGCTTGAGCACCTACTACACGCCACATACTGCACAAACGGTCTCCTTAGTGCAGTGAGGGTCCACTCTCGCCCCCAGGGTGAGGACAGAGATGTGCCTCTTCTCTGTCCACTGAGGGAGCCTGGCATCCAAGCAGGGCCTGGCACGCAGCAGCCCTCACAGAGGACCAGCTGAATGAATGAGTTTCTAGTTTACTGAGATCTGGAGAGGTTCGGTGTCTTGCTCAGGTCAGGAGACTGGTTAGAAGCCTTGTGGGGTCTGTCCCCATTGCCTGTTTGGGACATTGTGAACCCAAAAGTCTGCAGCACCGAGGGCCAGCCAGGAGGCAGGTCTCTGGGTTAAACATACTTACGGAAAGAAAATCCACTAAAAGGTGAACTGCGATTTTCTCTGAGTGACAATTATTAGTAATGATTTTTTTTAATCCATATTTTCCCACTTTTTAAACTATAAGCACATTATTGCTCTTACGATGACACAAGAACACCACCAGGCAGGGGTAGGTGCGGGACTAAGAGCTGGCGTCCCTGCCCCTCCCCTGACCCACCCACCCCTCCTCTAAAGGGCATGTGCAGGGTGCCAGCCGCCCACCCCTCAGCCCCCTGACCTGGCCCAGCCCGCCCTCCCTGCTGCCACCCAGGGGCACACGCGTCCTCACCTTCCTCACACCGGAAGTCAGGGAAGGCCACGTCCTGCAAGGGGATCTGCCGCAAGAAGTCTGGGTTCTGGCACCGCGGGTTCCCTGTCACGATCTTCCTCTTCCGCAGCCAGTCGCCCAGCCAGGCCAGCTGGCAGTTGCAGTTGAAAGGATTGGCCAGAAGGTTTCTGGAAGAGGAGCTCTGCGTGACCACGAAGACACCCTGCCCGTCTCCGAGGTCCCGTCCAAGCCCTCCCCGCCCACCCCCTGCTGCCCACACAGCCGCCCACACTGCCCCCCACACTGCCCTGACACCCAACCACCCATCGCCAGCAGGCAGGCGTTCCCACGTGGTGGGAGCCGTGTTTCTGTGAACCACAGGGACCCAAACATCCCCTGACTGTGTCCCTTAAAGGAACCAACAGGAAGCTCTTGGGATGCGGATGGGCAGGGTTCCAGGGTGGGGGCAGGGCTGACACAGAGCTCCAGGCCTGCCTGCCCCGGGCTGCGCTTACAGCGTGGAGAGGGCCTGCAGGGTGTCGAAGGCTCCCGGGGAGATGGTGGCGATCTGGTTGTCGTACAGCGAGAGGAGGCGGACGTTGCGCAGGCCCGTGAAGCTGTCGTTGTGGATGCAGCTGATACGATTGTTCCTCAGCATCCTGGGGGTGGGGGAGGGGGAAGCCCACGCTGTGCCCTGTGGCCACCACCTGAGGGGCGTTCTGGCCACCAGCATCCAGTTCACAGACTCTCCTCAGGAGGCTCGAGCTGCTCATAGCCCCGGAGTCCTTCCACCCCCTCCAGAGCCTCCCTACGTCTGAGACACCCTCCTGAGCCTCCTGCCGGCAGGGCCCCACACCGGCCACCTCCTTCACTCCCTGGATGCCCAGCGCCCACCCCCCGCCCCCCCGCCCCCCCTTCCCCCCC
>PVKU01002915.1:0-80514 GCA_004027475.1 Anoura caudifer | reverse complement strand
TCTGTCCTGCAGATCTGCCTCCCAGGCCGGCCTCACCACGCCCCCTCCCCGATTTCCTCCAGGAACGACCTTCCCCACGTATACAGCCACAAGTCTCCCTTCACCTCAGAAACCTGTCTTGGTCCCCTCCCCAACCAAAAACAAAACCTCATCTGACACGGAAGGGCATCGGTGAGACGCATCAAGTTCCTAAGAGGGTGCTTTATGCCCCTCACCCCAGCAAGCCTGCTTTTAGGGATCCCTCACATGGGAATAACCCTGGATGGCACAGAATTGCATGATAAATACATTAATCACAACACTGCTTATAATTTAAAAAGTAGAGATAGCCTAAGTTTCCAATAATATATAGTCATTCAAAATGATGTAAAAGTGCTCACATTGTGTTTCAGGAAAAAGCAGGGTGCAAAATAAGATGTATTATAGGACCCATTTTTAAAACTCTGAACATACGCATGCGTGTGCGTAGATGCACACAGGTGTGTGCAGGCAGGCGCACACACAGGGTTTCTGCCTAGCAGAGGGTTACGGGCATTTCTTCTCCCCACCTGCCCCGCCACTCTCACGGGCTCTGTCCCAGCACCAGCCCTCCCCCTCCTCCATCCCCACCCCAGTCTTCCTCAGACAGAACCCTAGAGGCTGCCTGAGTAGCCCACGGCACCCTCATTCCAGACAGACAAGGCAAGTATGACAGGGAACGAGGTAGCCCTGGGTGAACAGCTTGGCAAAATGGCCACACTATGGTCACAAGGGAAAAAGCAAGCTGCAAAACACAACAAACAACAAAATCCCCTTATTGTAAAATGGACAAAAACCCAGAGTCCCCACACACTTTCATGTACCTCATGCCAGTCCCAGGTGTGCGCTCAGCAGGCAAACCCAGAGCCCCACGGCAGGCCGGGCCGAGCCCTGAGGCCAGGCAGGGGCCCTGAAGTCCTGTTGCCCACACAGTTGCTACCAGACACTTGTAGCTAGGTTTAAATTAATTAAAATGGGATGACATTCAAAATACCGTGCCTCAGAAGCACCAGCCCGGTGTCAAGTACTCCAGAGTCACCTGTGGCTGTCATGTTGGACAGCGCAGACATGGGGCGTTTCCGTCACCACGGGAAGTCCGACTGGACAGCACTGTCTGTCGGACACAGTAAAGGTCACCCTGACCACCTGAGGATAGTGCTGCCCGCCATTCGAGGAGGGGTAGGTGACCCCAGGACCCTCCTGGGTCCTGATGTCTGCTCAGCTCTGGCTGGGTCACGGGATCCCAGAATCCCAGAGATGGTGGGCCACCGCTGCTCCCCCATCTACACCCACTTGTGTCACCTCTGCAGTGTCCCCACCGTGGGGCCACCCAGCCTTTCCTGCCGCCAGGGGTGCCAGCTGTTCCCAAACTGAACACAGGTGCTGCGCTCTCTCAGGGCAATGAGGGGGCCTCCAGAAGGGCCTGCCTCCCTCCTCCCCTTCTCCAGGCACCAATCCCACACCCCAAAGACCAGAAAGCAGGCCTCCCCCCACGGTTACCAACATCGGATTACTTGGCCCTCTGCGGTCAGAGTCCTCAGCTGTCCCCTCCCCCTGAAAGCTGGGGCCAGGGAGAGGGGTCTCCCTGCCACCCTCTCTCCCTTTCCCTTTAATGCAGGCACCCACACTCTGGCTTTTGTTTACCGAAGTCCCGCCACCCACCCTGCTCCCCCGCCCACATACTCACAGGGTCCTCAAGCCGTCTAGGCCTCGGAACATGCCGCTCCGGATGGACTCCAGCTGGTTGGCAGTCAGGTGCAGCTCGCTCACAGAGGCAGCGCCCTCAAAGGCCCCGTCTTCGATTTCTGACACCTTGTTGTTGCTCAGATTGCTGGGAGAAAAGGCGGCGGGAAAATGATAAAGCTCAGGACTCCCCCTTCCTGCTCCCCACCCTGTGCCTGGGACCACTCGCCTCCCCGCCGGAGGGAGCTCCCCCCACACATGGAATCTCCCTTCTCCATCCCGGGCCAGCATCCTGACCAAAACCTTCCTGCCAAATGGGCAACTCACATTTTCTTCAGATGGGTGAGTTTTTTAAACATGCCAGTGGCCTCCAGGATGGAAATCTCATTGTTGTTTAATCGTCTGTAAGAGGCAATCAAGGGAACTCACACATCCATAAACGACAGACATTGAAGCATCTTCCAAACCGAGAATATTTGGGTTTCAAACCCAAAGGGAACTCCCAGAAGCATTTGTCTGGCAAGGCAGATTGACCCTATTTCCAAAGAAGTCCAGGCTGAGTGCTGGGGCTGGGAGGAGGGACGGCTATGAGTGGGCATATTTTTAACATTAAAAATGCTATGGAAATTTACATACACAAATGACATGTGTGGGGGGACTGTGTACATCATACATATGTGCACAGATTTATATTTTTAGAGAAAAGAAAGTTAAAAGATAGCTTAAGCCCCAATTTGAGAGAATCAAATCATGTTTCCCCCATAATGGCAAAAGCATGATTGAAGAAAGGCACCCCCATTTCAGGCTGGTGACCTGTCCTGGATGCCAGATATTGCTTCAAAGGTCAGCAGGGCTATGAGTCAGAAGCAAGGGGGCCACAGAGGGCAGCATCCTGCAGAGCCAGCAGCTGCCAAGCTGGCATCTCCAGAGGTCCCCAAACAGAGCCTGACCAGAGGAAAACCGGGAGCAGCCCAGGGCGGGTGACGGACGCAGGGGGCAGGGGAGGGGTGTGGAGGGGCTGGGGGCCTCACAGGTCGGCCGTGGACTGGGGGATGCGCTCAGGGATCTTGGTGAGCTTCAGGCTGGAGCACTCCACCACGCTGGCCTCGCAGCGGCACTTGTGGGGACAGACCACATCGCTGTTGCATTCGCTGTTCAGCTGGTAATCCTCTGTGCCTGCGGGACGAAGGCAGAGGCCAGGGCTGAGGGGCCTGGGGCAGGCTCCAAGCAGGCTTGCCCAGCCCCAGCCCTCCCAGGCCCCCTCAGCCTGCTTCCCCAGCCCTCTGACCACCCATTGCCACCGCCCCTCCCAGACTGCCCTTGGTTCCCCCACCACCCCCTCCTACCTGGAATGAAGTACTGCTCCTTGGCTGCAAAGAGAAGCAGATGTATAGCATGATGTTGGTGGGATCATCCAGGACTTGCAGGAACAGCTCAGCCCACAGGCCCACTGCCCCACAGAAAGCGCCTCAGGAACAAGGCTGGGGTCCCAGATTGGGGCCCCAGGGCCCGTGTGCCCAGCCCCTGCGTGGAGAAGGCCTTCTAGGGAGCACAGATGTTCCCAGCCCAGGCCAAGGCTGGGGACAGCACCACACCCAATGAGACCTCTCAGGGACTGTCACAGCCACGGAGACTCTCACGTGCACTGACACAAGATGCAGGTGGCATAGGGAGGCACCAGGCCTCCCCCCAGGATCCGGGCTGAGAAGCTGGCCCGCACTGTCCCCAGCCAGAGGCTGCTTCTGCTGCCTCTGAGCCTAGGGGAGGCAACTCTCTCACTGAGGGGGGTCCCATCTCCCCCCCGCCCCCCGGACCAAGTGTGTTAAAAGGGCTGAAAGTGGCAGCATGAAAGAGAATTGGCCTGGGCGTGGAGGACCTGGGTCCTTCTCTGGGTCCTCTCTGGGGACCCTCAGCAAATCCTTCCCTTCTCCAGGCCTCAGTAAAGGAAGAATGGGCCTGGACCCCCTCAGATCCAAGTCTGCAACTTGGGGCCGGCACCCTGGGACATCCTTGCTGGAGCCATCCAGGGAACATCACGGTCTCTGAGCAGGCTGAAGGCAGACCCGTGGGCAGGCAGCTACCTGAGCACCGAAACTTCTTGCTCTTGATCTGCCCGATGCGCTTGTTGGCGAGGCGCCCAGGGCTGGCACAGCGGGCTCCGCTCGTCTCGATGGGGTTGGTGCGCAGGAAGTCCGCCAGCCACTTGAGGTTACAGTCACAGATGAAAGGATTCTGGGCCAGGTGCCTATCCAAAAGGGGAGGATCAGGGCTGTATCTGTGCTGACCTCCACCTGGATAAGGCCTCGCTGCTGGATGAAGCTCCCAGCTTGGAGCCCAGGGTTGGCCCTGGGGAGACTACACCACCTGCCCACAACCCCAGGGCACCTGCCATCTTTGGAGAAGTTGGCACAGCACCGCAGTGAGGAGGGGTCTCTGCAGGCTCTGGAGCTGCCAGCTGTCCCCGCCACAGTCCCCCCTCAAGCCTCCTTGTTCCTCCTCCCTCTGCCCTGGGACATTTCAGAAATGTGAATGGAAGCAGGAAGGACCTGGAGACTGGCCAGGTGAATCTCTAGGTGAGTCCACAGGTGAGGTGACAGAACAGTCACTAGAACCCAGACTGCTTCCTTTTGGCCATTTTACAGGCCACCTCTTGACACAGAAAGGACACTCAGAAAGCATCACTGAACAGGTACCTGTGGGGGGAGCACTCCTCCTCTCTCGTCGGGCTACCTGGGCACCAGCAGGGTAATGTGGGGAGGGGCAGCTGAGAGGTGATGTGACTGAGGGAGCCTGGTCGCTGGGGTCTGCCTTTGCCATTTGTGTTGACCGGCCAGCAGGCTCAGAGCAGTCATATCTGAGTCACCCCAGCAGCCAGCTGGACACCCTGTGTCTGGGCCACTGCGGCACTGGGTGTGCCCTGCTTTCCAAACCGAGACGGCCAGGGCAGAGGATTCCAGCACCTGTGCTGACTGCTGTCTCTGAGAGCCAGTGCATCTACACAAAAATGCAGGGAGACAGGGCAGGGGCCAGCTCAGAGGACTCACCATGCTGTGGCCACGTTGCTATCAATTCAGGCCACTTATTGGCATCAGCCTGGCCCCACGGTGGGGCTGCAGAGCTCTCCAAGCAGAGGCCCTACCCTGCACAGGGCCTGCACCCAGCTCAGCTCAGACCTCGGCTGCTCTCTCTTTGGGCTAGGCCCTATGGCCTCTGCTCATAGCCGTCTCTGCCCAGCTGTCCCTGCCTCTCCCCTTTGCAGAGCTCCCCACTTTCCTACCTGAGTTCTAGCTCTTTCCAGCTCTACCAGGTGGGCCAGGCCTTTCCCACCCTTTCTGCATCCAGTTTGACATTAATGTCCCAATTGAAATTGTCAGTCTGCACAGAGAAGACATGTTTGCTGACTCCTTGTGGCAGAGTTTGTAGCTTATTTAAAATGTACTGGGATTCGGGGACCGTCCCGAGATCTTCTGGGCCACCCACCCACATCTCTTCGCGCCTTCATGCCGGGCCTCTGCCTGAACTGATTGCAGCCCTTCATCTCAATCTAGATAGAAAATTCTGTTTAAAACCTACTCAATTATGTTGCTTAGGCATGTTTAAGGGTTACAAAGAAGACTATATCCTTTTTAAGAGCAGGCAATTTGTGTTAAAACCAACTACAAAGCTTGAATTACCCACAGAGGCAGGTGACCTCTGTACAAACTTAACTATTTGACACAATTCGAATTTTAAACAAAATCCAAAATTTCGAAAGGGTGTGAAGCCAGGGTGGGAAAGTGCTCAGGAGGAAGAGAAAATGTCCATTCAGGAAAAGCTGACCACAGTAAAGGCACACCCGGAAATGCAGGGCACCTGTGGGCATGCGGTCACCTCCGGGAACGTTTGGCAGTGCAAGGTGGGACGGAAGATTGATTCTGGTGTTTTTCTTGAAACACACATTAGGAAGTTACAACTAAAAATCTTTGGGGCCAGATGGCCAATCTCATTAGTCCCATTAAACCCACAGGGAGATACCACTTCACAGCCACTAGGGTGGCTACGAATGAAAAGACAGAAAATGTGTTAGTGGAGATGTAGAGAAAACAAGCCCCACAACACACGCGGGTGGGAATGTAACCTGCTGTAGCCACTCTGTCATACAGGGGCAGCTTCTTAACATGTTAAACGCAAATTTCCCACGTGACCTAGGAATTCCAGGAGAAATGAAAATGTGTCCACACAAAGATTTGTACGTGAATGTTCAGAGCAGCAGTATCCACAACGGATATTCAATGTCCGTCAGCCAGAGCGGAGTAACAAAGCATGGTTTATCCACACAAGGAAAATTACATGGCAATAAAAGGAAACAAGGAATGATACACACTGAAGCAGGGATGAACCTGGAAACCATGAGGCGAAGCAAAGGAGTCAGTCACAAAAGATGGCACATTCATTGTATGACACCATTTTCGTGAAATATCTGAAAACAGCAACTTGACAGAGAGAGCAATTAGATTAACAGTCTCCTGGGGTGGGGGCTGGAAACAGGGACCAATTGTCAATGGGCACAAGGACTTGGGGGCGATAAAACTGTCCTAGAACTGGAATCGCGACGAGAGTCGAGCCATTGAAAGTGGAATAAAAATCACTGAATTGTACACTTAAAACAGGGGATTACCTGGCATGCAAGTTACACCTTATTAAAGCTGTTAAAAGATTTTTTTAAATCTCTCGGAGCAAGTAAAATCGCAGCAGAATCAACACAGCGACACGAGGCGCCCAGCCGCAGACCTCGGCCCCGTGGGTGAATAGAGCGAGGTCTGGTGAGTGTGAGTCTGCTCCGGTCTGACGCACACTCGGTCCAGGGCTGTCACCATCCAGGGCTGAGCCAGGAGCACCTGACGGTGCCCTGGGTTTGTTTCTTTTATTCCTGTTTCAAACTGTGCTTCAGTTGGGAATAGGTGATCATTGTTCGTGAAAGCTCAGTTCCGTTTTACAGCCTTAAATAACGAGATCTCTTCTCACAACTGAGGGGGAAGGTAACTGCTTTCTTACTGGTGCTGAGGAGACGCCTGGGACCAAGTCCCTGCTTTCGTTGGGATGTCACACAACATCCTTGCGTGACCTTAGGTAAGTCACGTAACCTGCCCCTGCCTCAGCTGCCTTGTAAGTAAACTCAAGGACGATAGCACCTCCTCCCTAGGCCATTGTACTAAGTAAGATAGTGCTACATAGGAACAGTGGTCTGGTACTTAGTAAGGGCTCAATAAACAGCAGTGATTACCGTTATCAGTGTTACTACTATTCGTGACTGTATTTTATATATTATATGATGTGTATGGTATGTGGTATATGTGATATATCTCGCCTACAGGAAGCCCTCTAGTCTTACATTCTGCCCCAGCTCTGTGCCCCTTTTGCCCTGGTGGCAGTGGCCAAGATCTCAGGCATGGTGCTGGAGGGCGGAGGTACCGTCTGAGAGCCAACATGGTAAACGGACACAGAGAAAGGCCACCTTTAGTGGCACATCCGTTTGATTTGGTCACTCCCCTCCCACCTTGAGGGGGAGACAGCGCCTCACGTGCCTGAGCTGCCATCACCCACCCAAGGCCTTCCTGTGTGTGTGTCCCCAGCCTTCAAACCTCCTTAGTGCCTTTCTCTCAAACGTTCTGCCAGCTACGTAAAGTAATCCACCTTGCCCATATCTGCCTGTAACTCCAAGTTCACGTACTTGGCGAGATTTCCTCGAGGTGCACCATCTTCCTCTCTGGCTATAAGGGGATTAATTAGCAGAACTGGGCTGCAGGCAGGTTCATGGGCTTTCATGAGTTTGTCTTCAGGGCCGACACCCCTGCGGACTTGCAGGGTCCCCAGGGAGCAGGCGCTGCACCTGTCCCGGCACCCCAGGCAGATGGTGTCTGAGGGAAAGCGCTGCCCAGCGGATGGACAGTGTGCGCGGGGATGGCAATGACAACGATGGCTATGACAACGTTAATAATAAATGCCCACTAAGCACAGGTCACCGGACCCACAGGCCAGCACACCGAGTCAAACCACAGGGCCCAGAATTAAAGATGTAGGATGAAGCCCTGGCTGCTGTAGCTCAGTTGATTGAGCGTGGGCTTGTGAACCAAAGGGCTGCTGGTTCGATTCCCAGTCAGGGCACATGCCCAGGGTGTGGGCCAGGTCCCTAGTAGGGGATGTGCAAGACACAACCACACATTGATGTTTCTCTCCCTCTCTCCTTCCCTTCCCCTCTCTATAAAAATAAAAATAAATAAATTTAAAAAAAAATAAATAAAGATGTAGGATGAAGAACACCACGTAAGTGTCTAAGTTTAGCCAAGCAGAAGAGGACAAGAAATTTCCCTGTGCAGAAGCACCCCAGCTAAAACATAAGGACTCTTATTAAAAGCATAACCACACCCACATTATCAAATGAAGAAGGAAAGTCAGACCTCAGATATCACCCCTTCAGGATCCCGGATGAACGAATGGGCCCAGGCGTGAAGATCACTGGCTGCGCTAATCACAGAAAGGGAGACAGCACAACAGACGTCGTGTGCCGCCTGCTGGAAGTATGTGATCCTAACAATGACGTCATCTTGCCAAGAAAAGATCTGGGAAAAGAATCCGAACCTGACCAAGCTCCTAGGAGTAATTTCTACCTGCAGGACACAGACAGGACGGGGGACTGCAGGGAACTGCGCTGGGGGATGCAGTCAGGGAAGTCCATGCTCAGGGAAGCCCCGCGGAGCCAGTGATGCAGCGTCCTCAGTAAGGAAGAAGGAGGTGGGCAGGTCACTTAAAGACAACCTGAAATAGTCGGGGCGGCAGGGGAGAGGGGTGCACGCAGGTGAAAGGAGACGGACCCGAGTTAAAGTTGGGCGATGAGGGCTGGAGGGGCCGCTGTCCCGCTTTTACCGTGTTTGCAACATTCTGTGGTAGAAAATTGAATTCCTAGAGCTGTTGTGCTGCAATTTTTAATCTATAATCATCGTTGCCATTACTAGATTTCATCTGATTTAAGGCACTATCAATTGTAACAAGTACTATTATTTTATGCATTATCAAAAAAGAACAGCATTAATTGATATGCCATCAATGATAAAATTCATCCCAATTTCAGAAGTGTTGATGTGGGAACAAAATATGTCTTAAAAATCAATGGATATTATTGTTATTTATTATTAATGGCAGCCAGCATTTAAGAAGCATTTTGAGCTAAGCTCTGTACAAACATCCCCTTTAATCTCGTAACAATCCTATGAAGAAGATGGTATCCTCATTTTATGAATGAGTAAACTGAGGCCCAGAGAAGCAAATTAACTTGCCCAGGGTCACACAGCCAAGAAGAAGCACAGTTGGGATTTGAACCCAGGATTGTCTAACCCAGAGCCTGTGCTTTTTTGTCCATTGAAACCATTCCCAGTGAGCGAAACGCACAGGATAAGAGAGCTGCCTGTGCCAGGAGGCTGTTACCTCCCCCTAGGTCCACCTGCTGGGGCGGAGGGCACTCACAGCGTCTGGATGGCCCGCAGGGAGGTGAAGGTACCCTTGGCGAGACTCTGGATCTTGTTGTCGTACAGGGAGAGAAGCGAGAGGTTCTGCAGGTCCTGGAAGGCATCAGGCCGGATACAGTTGATCTTGTTGGCGTTCAAGAGCCTGTGGGTAGAGCCAGGGCCAGGTGTTGAGGGGAGAGGCACAGCACCAGACTCGCCAGCTTGTCCTGGGCACCTTCCTAGGCACCGAGCAGGCACAAGGGACCTGGTCCCCTGGTGTCCACTCCATGCAGAGGAGCCGAGAACTCTGCCTGCCTTCACGCATGGGGACCACTGAGCCACCTACTCTTCTCTCTTTCAGGGAACTGTCAGAGGTGCCCTGTGGCATTCTCAGAAATCAGAGGGCACAGTGGCAAAGCCACCTCCCAAAGGCCTTTGGGAGGCTCCCCTCCTTCCTAGAGATCAGCTGGGTTCCCCAGGCAGCTGAGATGGAGCCTGGGTTCTGTGCCTCTTGGGCCCAGAGCAGGAACGCTTCCTTGCACCCTGGTGGCTCAAGGAGGCTGAGCTGGGCCTGGGTGTCCCCTGCAGGAGACAGCTCTCTCCCAGCCATGCCGACATCCTTGGAAACAGGAGCCTCTCAGCTCAGACACCCTGCGATCAGCTCTGAGTCCGCTCCCTCCTGCTCTGGCCTCTGCAGCACCCCAAAGCCTCTCACAGTCCTATGACACCTGCCATCCTCCAACCTCCTGGCCACAAGTGAGCCCCACACCCTGGAGAGGTCAGAAAGGCCAGTGTGGAAAGCCAGAGGAGCACTGGCTCCCTCCCCGGGCCCCGCCCAAGCACATCCCCGGATGGGTCCTTACAGGAGCTGTAGGGTGTACAGGCCTCCGAACACACCCCGGGGGAGGTCTGTGATCTTGTTCCCATAGAGAACCCTGGAGAAAAGGCAGCAGAAAGCGAGAGTTAGAGGACAGCCCTCCAGGCTGGGCACCAGTCCCAAGCCATCCTAGCGGTGTAGGTCTGTTGTAGCAAGTTGCCAGCAGATGGCAGTACAGTGGTTAAGTTGCCTGTTCTTAGTTTGCACAAAAGTACGCTCTGGGCTCCACGTGTCCTCATGCCCATTCCCACAGGCACAGCCCTCACTCTCCGCCCCACACGTGGACCCACAGAAGCCTGCAAAAGGAAACCTCATGGGAAATTAAACTGATCTGGGGTCCAACAGGAGGCTGTTCAAAGAGGAGAAAAATCTCACAGGCAGGAGTAGTTAGCATATGAGCTCTGGCATGTCAAGCAAGTCTGCCCAGCACAGAGAAAACAGCGGGCAGAAGGAGACCAAGGCGTCAGCTGTGCAAGATCCAGGTGGTGGGACTGCAAGTGGGCTTTTTACACTCCCGTATTCCAGCCCTCTACACTGAGCTTGCATTCCGTGTAATAAGGAGGAAAAAAGCAGAGGCTCCGGAAAGATACGCAGGCAGGAATGAGTCCGTGCAGATGACGAAGGGATCAAGGGGGCGGGGGCAGGGCGCATTTCCTTCCTGGAATCACAAGCAGCCCCATGGCGTGCCACGCCCCCCCCCCCCCCCCCCCACCGCCGACACTTTCAGTTTGGGCAGAAACAGCGTGTGCTGTCTCTTCAAACACAGGTTCCCATCATTCCCAGCGCAGGGCACGGCCCCTGCAGTGGGATCCAGGCTGGCGGTGGGGGAGGAGCCCTCTGTGACTCCAGTGGAGGAAACAAATGGGACAGAGGCTTGGGTTTTGCCTGCCCAGCACCAGGAAGCCCCTGAGACACGAAACGGTCCCCATTTGGAAAGATCCCTCAAGCTGCTGTATGGAGAAAGGCGTGGATGCAGGGAGACAAAGTCAGGGTCGCCCGAAGTGGACACTGTCAATGAGATCTATTTGTGTGGCCTCACACAAGAGCTCCCATATGATGGGAGGACAGCTGTGGCAAGGCCCCCAAGAGCACAAAGTTGCTCAGACAGGTTACTGTCACTCCCACTTTAGAAGAAACCTCATTCACTTCTCCGAGGAGGAGCCCTGCACTTCGGCAGGCCACCTCCAGGGTCTGACCTCCTCAGCCCACGGCAGTGGCCCATTGCCCGGCACTGCACACCCTAAGTGGTGTCATTCACAAGGGCCCGCTACCTCAGACTTGACTCCAAGAGAAGAAGGTGTACGTAAAAGGCATGATCTGGCCACCTCCTGTACTCACCAACAAGGAGTTCCAATAGCTCCACATCCCCAGATGCTAATCTATGGGAGGCTGTGTCCTGTGCTGCTGAGGGACAGGTGAAAACACTATTCCTGGAGCAACAAACGGCCCCTGCCAATGGGGAGCTCACCTGACAACAGACAGGGTGCCCTGAGGGCACTCTCTATGCAGACAAAGTGCCCCAGGACCTCGGAGAGTGAGGGGCTTGGAGGACATGGGGTTGGGGGTCGAGGACAAGCAAGGGGTCTTGGGGAAAAAAGAGATGAAGTCACATTTCCTAGATGAATTTTTTTGGTGTTGCTAAATTTAATTTTTATTTTTCTGAGATAAATTGTGGATGCTGCATGATGCTTTGTGGATTGACGGAACCCAGTAAACCCTCGAGAAAGGGAAACACAGGAGAGAGGTGGAGGAAAACGCTGTCTTCGCATCACCCACCACAACTTGGGATCAGAGCATGTTTGGGGTGGAAGATACAGGTGTGGCAGATGTCACAACTGGAGCTGGTGGCTTCTGCCATTGTAGGTGCCCTGAGCAAGGTTCAGGAGCACGGAGTGCTGGGCCTCAGTGGGAAGGCAGGGCCAGCATGAAAGCTGGGCCAGGTCAGATGGCTGCTGCAAAAAATGCTGGGAAAATCCCCCACCATGGTGGAGAGAGCATCCCAGTTGCCAGGGCAACAGCTCTACCTAGATTTTCCACGCACTCAGACCTTGATTCGCTCTCCCCTCCCAGCTGCAGAGGGTTCACTAGCAAAGAAGGGGCTACTAGACACACAGCAACCCTGGACTTTGCAGCCAAAGGGAAACTGGGGTGGGTGGGGGCTGTGCTCTCCCTCTAGCACCCACCCAAGGGGTTGAGGGCTCTGCTGGCCTCTTTGGGAGACACCCCGACCCCCTGCAGGAGCCTTGGTGCTGCTACTCACAGTGAGTTCAGGGACCGGAGGCCCTGGAAGGCATCAGGAGCGATCTCTGCAATCTGGTTATTGCTCAGGTCTCTGCAGTGAGCAGAAGAGAGGGTGGCTGAATCCCTCATTGGCCACCAAGCCCTGTCTGGTCCCCTCTACCTCCCAGATGCCATGGGAGGGCAGGGGCTTCTTTGACATTAGAAAAGTGAGGGGCCCACTCTCCCATCCATCTGAAAAACCCATGGCCATGATTGCTCTATGCAGCTTGAGGGTCATGCACGGTGTGGGGCAGGGGGAGTGCTCCAGGCTCGGTCTGTTTTTGACAAGGCTTTCCCCCACCTCCCCGCTGTCTCCTACGTTCCCTGTAATATCCACAGGGGCTTCTATTGGTGTCTCAGCTGACGTGGGAGGATGGCAGTTAATGCTGGTCATAGGCCAGGCTCAGCTACACATTTAGGCCTCAGGACAACCCTGAGAGGGGGTCACACCATGATCATCCTCACATTGTAGATGAGCCACCTAAGGGCCAGAACACCAGGCAGCACCTCGCCCAGGGCCTCTCGGCCATCAGAGCTGAGCCAGGACCTGCCCGGGGCTATGGCATGCCAGGTCCAGGGTCTTCCTCCTGCCCCATGCTGACTCTCAGGAAGCAGTGGGAAGCACTCACATCCGCCGCAGTTTTCTGTAGGGAGAGAAGGCTCCCGGGGGGATGGACTTGATTCCGTTGAGCTCCAGGCGGCTGCGGAGAAAGAAGAGAGGAGGTGTCAGGTCAGATCAGCTCAGTGCTGACTGTTGCCCTCTAGGCTCAAACCAGGCCCTTTGTCCCCCTGTCCTGCTCCCATCCACTGTCTGGAGTCAGTGGGCTGGCACAGGCAGAGAAAGGGGGCTGCTGTGATGTGAGCTCCATTATCCCAGGCTGCCATGGCTGAAAGGGGCCTGTGAATGATGCAATACTAAGAAACCAGTTCTAGCAGACTCACCCAGCTGGGCTGGACAGATGGACCACAGAGAAACACCCCCTTCCCAGCCAGAGTTGTCCAGCCTTGGCCAGAGAGCTCAGCCAGACAAAGCAAACTGACTTCTCCATTTGTACTGAAGGCCTCAGGGCAAGCCCCGGGGCGGTGCTGTTCCAGCTCTTCCCTGGACCACCCGGGCCTGGCCCAACCCCAGAGCCATGTCCCCATGCCTGTCCTGCCCTGTACTCACATCTCTGTCATGGTCTCGGGCAGGTTGGCAGGGATGGCGGTGAGGCCTTTGCCACGACAGTCCACAATGCCGTTGCTGCAGGTGCACATGGCCGGGCAGGAGCCCGAGGAGAGGGTGCAGGAGGGCACGTGCCCTGCCTCGCCCTGGCCTGTGGAAACAGTGGGCTGTGACCTCGGGGTGTCCCATGTCAGCCCCTCCCTCCCGAGATGCACACCGGCGAGTAGCAACAGGGCACACGGTGTTTCTCTGGGTGAAGGTGGGCTGAAGATCACCAAGAACTCTGATGTAACTCTGTGGGCACCGGGCACATAGAGGGACTTGTTAGATGTTTGCTGAACTTGAATATGAACCTAACTGCACTGCACAAAACTGTGATTCATGTGCTAGGAAACCCTAGCCTAAATTCTGAAGCTCCAGGTTCTCGTCCAAGCCACGCAGCACTTTTAGGCCTAAGTCTCCTCGTCTGTCACCAAAGGATGAAAACGACATTTGCTCAGCACATACTCTGTCTCACACGCTGCAGTAAATGCTGTACATCCAGTTTCTCCTTTAATCCTACTGTTCCACCGAGGAGGAGAATGATAGTATTGTGGACATTTTACAGGTGAGAAAACAGAGTCCTTGACACTAAGTAATTTGTGGAAAATCACACAGCGACAGGTGCTAAAACCAGGATGAAGCACAGTGTCTGATAAATTAATTAAAGTATAAGTTGTATAGGGTGTACTCTCTGATGTGTGTAGCTGGCTGACTTCGACTTATGGATGCCCCCACAGCACTGTTGCCTGAACATGGGACATTTCCATCACCCAGGCAGGCTCACCCACCCCTTCCCCGATGTCACCATTGTTCTGAGACCCAGCACCAAAGATTTGTTCTGCGTGTTTGTGGACTTCCCATAAACAAAATCAGACAGCGGGTTCTCTCGTATCTAGCTTCTTGGCTCAATACAAAATCTGTGAGATTCTCCCACGCCGTGCGTATCATCAGCGGTGCGTTCTTTTTTAACGCTGCCCATCATTCGACTGCATAAACCACCATCATCAGCTAACCCCTCATGTGTCGGTGGGCATCTGTGTGGTCTCCCACCCTGGCTGTCACAGAGAAAGCTGCCAGGGATCCTCCTGGACACGTGTGTTCACAGAGCGCATGCGCACATCTAGCGCGGGCAGGGGGGGGGGGGGGGGGCGCTGCAGGGTCATGGGTAGACGCAGGTTGGGCTTTTGTGGGTTCTGCTAAATAGCTGTGGGAAGTGGCAGAGCCAATTTACACTCCCACCAGAGTTTTTTTAATCCTCAGCTGAGGATATGTTTATTTATTTTAGAGAGAAGAAGAGAGAGAGAGAGGGGAACATCTATGTGAAGGAGAAACATCTATTGGTTGCCTCTCACATGCACCACGACTGGGGATTGAACACGCAACCTAGGTATGTGCCCTGACGGGGGATGGAACCCTCAGCTTCTTGGTGGACAGGATGATGCACCAATCAACTGAACCACCAGCCAGGCCCCAGCAGAGTTTTAAGCTCTCATTTTTGCCTTGGCTCCCCCCAACGGTGGTTGCCAAGATCAAAGCGACAAGGTTAGGAGGACTTCTGACACACTGCACATGCTCTCCTCAGGAGCGGGGCTGTCAGGGTGAGCAGACTCTGCAGGCGGGGGTGGGGTGGGGGTGCCTAATTATGGAAACCAAGGCATCCTAAATGCAAAGAAAAAGGTTTCATTTCAAAGAATATCCAGGTGAACTACCCATTCCTCTTCCTAAACCGTGGCTGCTGCGGGTACTAGAACAGCAGTGCCAGCCCTGGCTCTCCTCACACACGAGTGCATGCCTGTGTGCATGCACACACCCACACACTCTCACACACATTCGTTCACACACTCTCTCCAAAGACACGCTCACCCAGTCACACACTCACACAGACACACTCACACAGTCACACTCTCCCACGCACTCACACACAGCAGCCCTGAGCACAGCAGGCTTCAGAGCAGCCTCAGGTGCTGCCCCTGCCGTGCCGTGCTGTACGTACTAGGTGAGCCTCACTCAGAGGAGGGGGAGCTGAGCCCAGTACACACTCTGCCCTCAGAGCTCTATGCGGCTGGCAGGCTCAGGGGCCACAGGGCTGGGAGAAACGGGCAGCCCCTAGCACTCTGTTGTAACCTGAGAACCCTTCACTCACTCAGCAAACATTACTTGAGTATCTCTCTGCCAAGCACAGGCAAAGCACTGGGAACATGGCCAGAAGCCACGACACGCGTATCCCACATGCTCACGGAGATTACAGTCAGTCAGGGACCACCCCAGGGTCAGGTCAGAGAAGGCTCCCTGGGCTCTGCAGAGTGAGGGGGAGTCAGCGGGCAGCAGGGCAGGAAGACTATGCCAGCAGAGGAGCGGCCTGCGAAGAAGGTGGGGTGGGAGGCGCCTGCTCTGGGAAGGGGCAGTGGCAGCCTGGCCAGGACACAGTGAGTGAAGGGGCCTAGGGGTGGCAGCGGAGGCTGAGCTGACCCTGCTCCAGCCTTGCAGAGCTTGAGGGCCGTTTGGACTCTCCCAGGAGCACCAGGTAGCCAGTGAGCACAAGGCAGCAGTGACCTGCTCAGACTCCGGGGTCCTTTTAGGTCTTTCTGGTTGCAGTATGGAGATCGAAGGGGCCAGGGAGGAGTGGGGTGGGTAGGCAGGAGGCTCTCACAGGACCCCGGGCAGAAGATGGGGGCATAGACTATGGAGCCCACCTCATCTCAAGCAGAGGCTCGAAGGCCCAATTCAAAGGCTTCCCAGAGTAGCAGGGGTGAGGCAATCACAGGAGGGAAGAGGTGGTAATAGGAGAGGGGAAAGTAGGTGGGACAGAAGGGGACAATGAGGGAAGGAGGAAATGGGGGGGAGGAAGAGAGGATGGGCTGAGGCAGGAGGGAAAAAGGAACGAAGGCTGGAGGTAGTAAGTAGAGACAAAGGCAGTGGATAAAAACAGGACGTAACAGGTGGACAGGAGGGGGAGATGGGTGGGCACTGGAGATGACAGAAGGACAGGGCATGATGGGTAAAGAAGGGAGGTGATGGGTAGGGGCAGGAGGTGATGCATAAGGAGAGGAGGTTGTGTGAGCCAGATGTTAATGGGTGGTGGTGACAGGAAGTAATGGTGGGGGACAAGAGGAAGGGGCAGAGGGAGGCAGGTGATGGGCAGTGGAGAGCCCCAGTAGGCCTGCACCCACCTGCGCAGCTGAACTCACTCTTCTGGACCTCGGCCACGTTGAGGCCACGCAGGCTGGTGGGGCCCGAGCACTGGGTAAAGAGCCCAATCGTTGGCCGCTGCCTCAGCCACTGTGAGAGCCAGGCCAGGTGGCAGTCGCAGAACAGGTGGTTGGAGTGCAGGCGGCTGCAGGGGGACAGGGCCGCTCACAACCCCAGCCAAAGAGCAGGATCCCCTCTACTTAGGAGGGGCCAAGCCCTGTGCCGCACTCAACCCAAGCACAGTCTATGCATGGTCCACCCGCTTGCAGCTCCAACCTGGGGACTCTGCAGCCGCAGGGAACTCCCCACTGCTGCCCGTCCCCTCCCAGCATGCCTGGTGCACCCCCTCGGCTGGATATTGCCCAGCTCCTGCAGACTCACCTCCCTGAACCCATATGGACCCACTGCCCCAAGTCACATAACTCATTTTCAAGCACAAAAAGAAATCATCTATTTTCCAAGGAAAAATCAAATATGAATGACATTCAACATCCTTTCATTTTAGGTTAACTCCCCTGACCCCAGCTCCTATCAGCCCACCCTGGCTGGCTGCTGGGGGCGCAGAGAAGGAGCCCCTTCCCCAGCCCCGCCTGCGGAGGCCTCCAGCCCCTTTCCCCACTGCCCGGCACCAGCCACACTCAGAGCTGTCCCCCTGCCACCCGGGATGGACTCACAAGGTGCGCAGCTTGGGCATGTGGTTGAAGCTGGACACGGGGATGGTGGTGATGTTGTTGTTGTTCAGCGTCCTGACGGGAAACCAGAGCCCGTTAGCCTCTGTCCAGCAGGAGCCTACGTGCAGGGAGAGCAGGCCTTCCCTCTGACAAACAGGCGCTCTCCCACTGTGTTCCCTGGTTCACCTTCGAGCTGGACCAGCACTGGGCTGGACCCGGGGACGGAGGCTACGTCAAAGGGCATGGGATTCAGAGCCACCCTCAGGGGAAGCCCTGAGCTGAGGCAGTGATTTGGAGGCAGCTGCACCATGGAGTCCGAGTCTGGCAGGACATGGGAAAGGAGCAAGAAAACTAGGCTGTGTGCAGGCTCAGGCTGGCTTACAGAAGGGGTGGGGTTTAGACAGCCCCGTGTCAGAAACTCCTGGCAGAGACTGCCATCACGCACGAGCAGGATGCGCCTGGGCCCCGCCGCTTCGGGCACGAAGCCTTCGCAAGCACCAGTCTAGGAGGGCCTGCAACTGGCCTCTAGGCTTCTGCATCCTGTGCTGCTCTGGGGCCCCAACCCAGCTGCCTGGGCCCCGGCACCTGTGTCAGCCGGGCTCTCCTAGCCTCTGCTTCCCTTCCCGAGTTTTACTTACAGCACCTCCAGCCCCCGGAGGGCCCGGAAGGCCCCTTCCTCGATGCAGCTGATCTGGTTCTTGTCCAGCTGTCTGTGAAGCAAAGGAAGGGTGCAGAGAAGGGGGCACACTGCTGAGAGCAGGAACATTCAGACGTTTTAATCAAGCACTCACTCACTTTTTTAAAGAGTCCCGGCCCTCCTCATTTGTTCAGCACAAACGTGCCAATCCAAGTACTGAATGATAAGCGTTTAAATAATTCCTTACTTTCAGTTAGAACAATAAATGTAAATAAAAGCCGTATTATATTCCTCCACATAACCTCACGTATCTCCTGGGGAGCAGGCACCCTGCCCCATTTTGGAGACCACCTAGAGGGTGCTGGCAGCTGAAGAATGAGTCTGTCACAGAAGCGAGGGCAGCCAGAGCTGGCAGGCGGGTTTCAGCCCAGTGCCAAGTGAGACAGACGAGCTGCGGCTACCTGGAGCGCTGCTCCGCGAGCACACTGCAGCTTGGCTCTGTGCTCCTTGGGAAAGAACGCCGTGGTCAGTTACCAGCGGCTGCTACAGGCATGGGGGCGGGGTCAGGGAGTGACAGGCAGCCCCAGCATTTGCCATCCCTGCAGCAATCAGACTTGAGGTGGCAAGCCTGGACCAGAATAAATTTGAATAAGAATAAGCCATTCCATTTAAATTGCATTTGACAAAGCGCCACGCCACATCTTATTTAAACCTCAGGACAAGCCTGTGAAGTGAATGTGACATCCTCATTTTACAGAACAATACATTGAGGCTCAGTGAAGTTAACTGACTTGCAGCAGCTTCTGCAATTAGCATCTGAAAGATTCAAGCCCCACTCTCCCAATCCACTGAAGGGTGAGGGCAGGAGACTTTCCATCCAAATGGACACACTTAGGAGCTCACACTTAAAGACATTCCCTTCAACCAGGTCCTCAAAGGCTGCCTGTTTCCTCCCACTCCAGATTGTTCCAGAAGACCTCAGAGCCTAGCAGTTCCTTGGCTGCCTGGACTTCAGGGCCTGGAGACACTCACAAGGACACCGCCAGGGGTGGCCCTGCAGCCCCCAGCACCTCCCCACCCCAGGCTTTACTCACAAGTTTTTGAGGTCTGTAGCTCCACGAAAAGCCTTCCTGGGGATAGCCTGGATGGCATTCTCACTCAGGTCCCTGTGAGGATCAAGCCAAAGGGAGAAATACGCTGGTCAGCAGAGATTTCTCCAGAAGGCCCTGATGAGTCAGGGAGGTCAGGGGTCTGGACAAAGAGACCAGTCACAGCTGCATCCCAGGACCTGTGCTGATGCCTGGCACACAAAGGCCCTGTGATAGTGTTCACTGAATGAATGAATGAGTGAATGAATGAATGAGCTGGAGCTTGGTGCCCAGCCAGCCACTTCCTGTTCTCTGGGCAGGAGGGTCGAAACTGGAGGGAAAAGCTTCAAGGAGGGGTACCCAGCTGTGCCAGACCCCACCCCTGCCCCCTAGACCCATAGAGGTCAGCTCAGCCTCAGGGATGCAAAGGAGACAGCAAAGCAGGGAAGGGCACCTTGGGGCCCACAGCCACCCTGGGACTTGTGGGGAGTGCACAGAAGCTCACTGTCGGGAGGAAAGCACCTTTGGTCCCCAGGTTACCCAGCCAGTAGGTGGCCGCACAGGTCTGAATCTCCAGGCTGAGCCTGACCCAATTCCTCACTCTCAGGACTGCCAGGGGCCTCCTCACTGCAGACGTTTACAGATGTCCCTTTCCTCCCACAGCAGTGGGGCCAGCTGCCATGGGTTCTCAGCATGTCTCCCAGGGCCCCACTGCCCAGCACTTCACGTGGGAGTGCACCTGACCCTCACAGGTGCACACGGTCAATGCTATCACCACTGTATTTTTCAAGGAGGAGAGGGAGGCTCAGAGAGGTTAAACAGCTTCTTCAAGAGAACACAGCTGGTGGGTGGTGGCTTCGGAATTTGAACGCAGGCCATCAGGTCGCAGAGCAGGCCTGGGAGTGGGAAGTGTTACCTCACCCACTCTGCAGAGAAGGGAACTTAAGTATTTCACCCAAGGTTGACTAAAATGGGGACCCAGGCAGTCTGCCAGAGAGCCTTCACCAGACCCCTCTGACAGCCAGGGGCTGACTGTCCTGGCATGGGACCCATGTCAGGCAGCCCACAGGCCCCAGCCCCTTCTCCTGGGCCAGGCCCTTGGGGCTTGGCTATCTCTTCCTGTCACCCATTCACCCAATGAGCCTCAGGCTTCCCCTGAGAACACGGCCCCCAGGGCCCCCAGCATCGTCCCCAGAGCTGTGGGGGCTTCCATCATTCTGTACAAACAGAAGAGTGTACAGGACCCTGAGCTCCAAAAGGCCAGTTTGAGTCCCAGCTCCTCACCTACTGCCTGTGCATCTACAGGCCAGCCCAGTTTCTCTGTGTTACAAAAGTACTTGGTACCAGGGCCCGACAGCCCACACTGGCTCTGTTGTTCCCTTGGTCTTTTGGCCTGTTCTCACTTCTTCTTCAGTGGGATTCTGGGCAGGGTCATCTGACAGGTGAATTACTTCACTGGGTGCAAGGGCTGAGCAGGCCACTGAGATAAAGGAGGTGGCCCACACCCAGGGGCTCACGGCCACAGTAACGAGGAGCCAAGGCAGATATGGGAGCCCCACGTGGAGCCAAACTGGCCTTGATGGAGCACCCACACACCTGTGGCAGTGGGGCTCACGCAAGTGCAGGCAACCGCAGGAGCACATAACACCCCCAAACACTCACAGCCCGTGGGGGGCACACAGGAAACCAGTGAAGGCATCTCCATTCCTTCATTCAGCGAGTGTGTGCTGGGGGCCGGCTACCTGCTGGGGACACTGCAAAGGCCCACACTGCAGCTCACGGTAATGGTGGGGCGGGCAGCATTTCCAAAGAGATGCGCGAGCCTGGGGAAGCGTGCGACCAACTCCACCTGAGCGACGGAGAGGAGCTCTGAAGCAGATCCTGAAGAGTAAGTCAGAGCTCATCAGGCAGAAAGGGGGAATGAGGGAGGCACCTTCTGAGCAGAGGGAACAGCATGGGCAAAACCCCAGAGGCAGAAAAGAGCAAGGCAGCTGGGCTGGGGGTATCACACCGTTCAGAATGGTTCGCAAGGGTCTACAGGAATTTTGTGGTGGTTTTAAAATTTGTCCACCAATTCTTTGACACGCCTCCCTTGAAAAGATGAAACTTAATTGTCCCCTTCACTGTGGGTGGGTTTGATGAACTCACTTCTGAAGAAGAGAGCATGACGGAAGTGATGGGTAATTTCCGAGATTAGGTCATAAAAGATCCTTGTAGCTTTCTCCTGACTCTCTCAGACTGCTCTCTCTCGGAGAAGCCAGACAGGATGTTTCCAGGACACAAGCAGGTCTTGGAAAGGCCCACATGGAGCAGACCCGAGGCCTCCTGCCAGCAGCCAGTACCGGCCTGCCAGCAATGTGAGTAAGGCATCATGGGAGTAGTGTCTCCAGATGATGCATCCTGGTCTCCACGTTTGTGTCCCCGCCCAAATTCAGATGTTGAAATCCTAATGCCCAATGCAATGGCATTAGGAAGCGGGGGCCCTGGGAGGGGCTTAGGTTACAAAGGCTGGGCCCTCCTGAGTGAGGTCAGTGCCCTGATAAGAGTTCTCAGAGAGCATCTCTGCCTGTTCCACCTGGGAGGGCACAGCCAGGGAAATCTCATGAGAGACCCCAAGCCAGAACCATGGGGCCATCTGTAGGAACTGTGAGGTAGTAAGTGTTTATTGTTTCTGTAGGCCACTGTGTTTTGAGGCACGTGGCTACACAATGGTCAAAGACTAAAACAGGGGTGCTTTTCGGGAATGACCCAAGAGAGGAGACCCTTGGGAGTTTCTGAGGAGGGCAGGGCAATGCTTAGACTTGGTGCGAATGAGCTGAAATATGTTAGGGACTTGGCTCCATCACTTCTCTCTTTGGGCCTCAGTTTCCTCATTTGTCAAATGCAGAAGCTGGACGAGATGATGTCTACTCTCTTCACCAAGGTGCACGCATCACATGCCAAATACCCTGAGACATGGCGAGGGAGGTGCTTAACTGCTAGGGCATTTGAGATCCCAGGGAGAAGGTGAGGGATGGGGGTGGGCCATTGCTGACAGCATGGCTTCCGAGGAGTGGGATGGAAAACGGCAGACACTCTTTCTCATACCCGCAGGGAATCAGAGAACAGAGCACGTGTGGTGAGGGTAAGACAAGGGCAGGGAGGTCAGCATCCGAGAGACATCTACTGAATCAAGAAGATGGAGGCTGCCTGGGAGGCGAGGACTTCCAGGGGGACCCCCCGACTTGGCCCCGGCCAGCCCTCAGACCTTCAGCCAAGCCTAGGGGGGGAGATGGGCCATAACTCGAATCCATTATTCTGTTTAATCCTCACAACAGCCCTGCAAGGAAGGTTTTTCTACTTGTATCGATTATTTTATTGACTTAGGCCAAGCTTGTTCCAGAAAGGCTTTGAGGTAGTTTACAGGGATTTATAAAACAGCAGGAGAGCAAGAGTGAAAAGTAGGGCGAAGAGAAGAAGAAAATCAATAGCAGCCCCAAGCGACCCACACACCAGCCAGGTCCTGGCAGGGCATATGGAAAGGGGGTACTGGCCAATTAACAGCCCCCAGTATAGGAATAAATGTAAAAGGACCAGATTCTCCAGAGCATAGCTATTTGGGGCACTACGATGAGACAAGAATTTCCCCAGGGGTCTTTATAAAAAATGAAGTGTGGTCTAATCAATAACATTAGATCCTTATAATAAATGGGCTTCAAGTGTCTGCTTCTTATAACAGCATCACATCAAAGTGCGGTTGGGGAAAGCAATTCTAGAAGAACTCACACCAGGAGCTCTGTGGGGGAGAGGGGCAGGAGCAGTCTTTGCAAAGGCAGGAGACACCATAGAGTCTTGAATGATCTAGGAGCTGTTGTGTTTGCCTGTGGAGAGGAAGGTGCTGGGGAGGGGTGTTGGCAGGGAAGAAGCCTTGCAGGCCAGAGAAAGTGACAGGTTGGACCAGAGAGGGGTGTATCTGTCACTGTTTAGACATTGCTTTGGGGCACCAAAGCTTACAGAGGGAAGACACCGTCCCTGGGGGTACAGGCAGAACAGCTCTGAGAGCCAGTCCAAGAGGTAAGCGTCCAGGGGCGGAGCGGAGCTGACCTGGGGACCTTAGGCCCAGCCCCGGGTCAGCCCACAGCACTGAGCAGCTCACATTGTTTAAATGAGTAAAGGAAACTGAATTGGAAACCCTGGAAGAGGCCAGCCTCTTAGCCGGAGGAAACCAGGTGAGCCTTGGAAATCTGAGGAACACGCAGCACACTGACAGCAGAAAGGGCTGGACTCTGCGGTGGGAAGGTTCTCGGTTCAATTCCAGCTTCTACAATTGACCAGCCGTGGGCCCCAGGAAGTTATGCACCTGAGAGCTACAGTTTCCCTGTTTGTAAAATCGGGATAGAAATACCTCTGGGCTTTGGAAAAGATTTAGTTCATATATTTAAGCCTCTGTCCTTTTACCTCCATTTGGCAAAATTTCAGAAATGCTGGCTTTTGTCCCTCCCTAAACAGTCTGCCCAGTGCATTCCTAGGGTTCTGACTGTTGTTTCCATCATTTCCTCTAGGGGGCACCAGAAGCCTTCCCTCCACTTGGATGTCCTCTCCCCTTAGGCAGCACAGAACAAAGCTATTCTCTTTTTATTCTTCTGCTCCAGTTGACTTCCTACCTGGTCAACAATTGTTCTGTGTTTACAAAACCATTTGAAATAAAGTTTCTCATCTCCATTTTCACCCAGTTGGCTGAAAACCCAAAAGGCACCACCTATACCTTTCCCTGTCACATTTTCCCAGTCCTCCAGCCTCCTCTCGTGATGACCTTGTCACAGGTCCCAAAGCGAGGAGTGTGTTGGGGCAGAAGGACAGATTCTGAGGGAGGCCATCCTGGAGGTGGGAGGGTTCTGGAGCTGGAAGGACAGCGCTGGGGGCCCGTCCTGGCCAGGGCATGCGAAGGGCAGACAGAGGCTCAGAAGGAGGTCCCAGGCAGGACAGGGAAAAGCAGATTCCCAGAGCAAGGATGCAGCGGCCAGACAAGGCACAGGGCTGGAGAGAGAAACACAGGCTTGGGGACAGATCCTAGGGGGAGAAAGAGGTCCTGGATTGCTGACATGTTCCCAGGGGATGCTGATGCAGCTGGCCCAGGAAGCACACACTGAGAGTGGCGGGGGTGGGGGAGGAGAGAGTCCACAGCTGAGAGTCACAATGAAAGCATGGGTTTAATAAGCCCTGACTGGCCCACTTCAATTATATGGACTTGGGTCAATCAAAGTCTTTGGCCTCAGTTTTCTCATCTATAAAAGGGGTGAGAAGTAGTACCTACTTTGCAGGATCTGATGTGAGAAGCACTGTGTGTCTTGCCCTGTGCCTGCTCCTCCACTTAGGCTGATGTTTCTTCAGTTCCTCAAATCTTTCTGCCACAGGACCTTTGCACTTACTCTTCCCTTGCCTGGAATATTCATCCACTCTTCACCCAGGAAATTTCTATTTGTCCTTCATACCTCAGTCTACAAACGCACTCCCTGACTGCTCCCTCTGCTCTAGGCTTCCAGGACTCCATGTTTTTCCTCCTCGGCACTAATTCAGCATTGTAATGAAATACTGTGTATTGAATGAAGTTCATGAAACTCATTTTTGGTTAATTAACATCCACCGCCCCCTCCAGACCCTAATCGCCCAAGGTCAGACAGTCTCTTTTGTTTCCCATTGTCTCCCTGGACCTGGCACATTGCAGGAGTCAGTCGTTTTTAGCTGAATTGAACTAAAGTGGCTCCAATCCCTCTGCCTTTTCCTGACCCAAACTAGGAGTCTGGACAGGCAGTGAGGCTGAGAGGAGAAGGCAGGACTTGGAGAGGAGGGCTCTGAGAGAGAAGGGAAGCGCTGGAGAAGCGCTTGTTGCTGCCTGTGTTGTTACAATCCGCCCTGCCCACCCCTTCATGTGTCCTCAAGGAACATTAATAACTGAACATCCTCAGTGGTTCCGAGGTGGCACTGGCCACATCAGCAGGGAGGCATGGGCACCCGCTGAGGAAGGTGAGTGACTCTTCTGGGAAGAGAGGGAGCGGGAGTCCACTCTCAGGGGCTTAGTGTAAAGGGCCTGCAGGCAAAGATCCCAGCTGGAACCCCACCACCCAAGATCAGGGGTCTTGAGAGGCAAGCTGCTGCCAATAGCAGCCCCCAGGGTCTGGGAACACGTGGGAGACCTCAGCCAGGGCCCTGCCCCTGAAGAGAAGTGGGCAGCCAGGCCCACACCCTGACTTGGGCACCATCCCAGGCACCCCGCTCCTGCCGCTCCTCTTCCTGAACACTGCCAATCTTTCCAGCCTCTGCCAGGGCTGGGAGAGGCAGGGGCTGGGAAGCTGAGGTCAGGACCCCATGTTCTCGCTGCTAATCCCCCTTCACGCTCTAACCAGATTGGGCTCTGCTGGCAGGCGAGCGTCTAAGGGGATCAGCGGGGGTGCAGCTGGGGCTGCTGGGCACCAGCCAAGGCCTTGGGTTCCTGCCGCCTGCTAGGCTGCCCCATTGCAGACAGAGCTCAGAGCCTGCTCTGTACACCTCACAAGCCACACAGCAGTCTGACCTGTCCCCTCATCTCCCTGGTTACCCTGAGCCCACCCAATATGGGGCCTGGCCAGGAGGGAACCACTGCATCTCCCTGTTCTAGGCCACCTCACCTGGGACTTTCTTGTCACGAGACTGGTGGACTAAGGACTTCACCTGGAGCAGACAAAGCTGCCCATGTACCCCTCCCCAGGACCTCAAGCAAGTTTCCAGCCCCTGGAGCCTTGCTTGGTCTCTTCCTTGTAAAGTAGGAATAATCATGGGGCCATGCAGCTTAACTGAGGCTGTGTGTGGTACCCTTGGCAGGGCTGACAGAGTTGGCTGCCATATCTTAATGGTCTTTATGAGGCTCTAGGTGGCAGAGGAAGGGGAGTGTTGGATAATCCAGGACTGGGACTCAGGAGGGTGCAGCTCGAGGCCGGCTCTGACACCAGCCACTTTGTGATGTTGGACCGACCTGCAGTTAGCTCCCTGCACCTCCACACCTCCCCTTTAACAAAACTGACATCCGGGTGAGGTCAGGAGGGTCAAGTTAGACATGATGCGCGTCACCCTGGGCATCCAGCACGGGTAGCCTGATGTTGCCGCTGCTAGTGAGCGCCGCCTGGACCCCAGGGCAGGTGACTCAGCACCCACGGCCCTGGTCCCTGGGCCAGCAGCAGTTGAGTCACCTGGGGCTTTGCTGGGAATATCGATTTCCTGGCCCTACCACTGAATCAGACTCTGCATTTTAGCATGCTCGGGTTGAGAAGCGCTGCATCGAACAGAGGGAAGTGCACACGTGTGTTCTTGCCCCTAGCTAGGGCTAAAGCAAACTGGGTTGTAACCACTGTTCCCAGCCAGAATTTCAAAGCAGCACTTGAAATGCATTCCCATTTATAGCGAGGCCCCAACTGCGACTCTTGGTTGGGGGCACATCAGGGAGAGACTTGGACACAGACAACCCCAGTGGGTGGAAAGGGGGAGGAGCAGCCTCTCACCTGTCACCAGTGGCGTGCCACTGCCCACCTGCATGGGGGAACAGAGGTGGCACTCACAGGAGGGGGTTATCACCATGTTAGCACCATTGCCCCCACCCCCAGTTCCTGCTGGGGCTGGTGGCAGGGGGACACCAGCTTCTTGGGTGCTGTTGAGAACCAGGCTATGCTAATCAGCTCTTTTGAGGTCAGAGGTCACCATTCCAGGCCTGGGGCTGTAGGATGCACTTTCAGGGGAGAGGTTGGCAGCACCCCCTAGGCGGGATGCCAGGTGCATACCCTCTGAGGTGCTCCTGGGGTCTGATGGGACCCTCCCTCCCTTCTCTCTGCCTATCCTTCAAGCCTCCCCTCCAATCCTCCCTCCCCCACCCCTCCCTGTCCTGGTCTCCCCAGCCCACAGGCTGACATTCAGATGCCCCAGGTCCACCTTGTGTGGGCAGATTGAAGGTGTGTGCACCTGTCTCTAGACCTTAGGATGGGTTTTTTGGTAATAAGGACCTGAACTAGGCAGCCTCACGCTCCAACCTTTATGCAGGGACTGGGGCGTTGTCCACTCACAAATCTCAGGTGCTCCCAGGACCTACAAACTGACACCTTGTAGAGGCTGATTCTTGGTGTGAGTCTCTTGTGAATGAGTGTGTTTCATCATCTCCAAAAGTCACATTTGTGGAGGGGAAAGAGGGCAGTGCAGAAGAGACCAGGGAATAGCACCGAGGGGCACGCTGGTGGGGTGAAGGGGGGCTGGTCCCACCAGCCACAGGCCTAGTTTCCTTTGGTCTTAGGACCCGCCCCCTGCTTTTGTCACAACAAAGGAATGATTGACAGGGAGCTGCCTTAGCTTCCTCCTGGGGCCTAGCTGTTCCCTTAAGGGGCCAGTTCCCCTCACTAATCCCTGTGTGCCCTCCTGACCCCCTCTCCTCTGCTTCTCTGACAGCCAGAGTCAGGCCTTTAGCTGGAGTAAACGGCAGGTAGTCAGAGAAGCCAGCATCCTCACAGGGGCCTCAGTGAGGGCGAGGCACTGGCCAGGCAGAAGACAGTCTGGGAAAAGAGCCGGGTGACCTGGGTAAAGCTCAGCCCACTGGTTGCCTCTTTGAGCTTTAATATTCCCATTTGTAACATAAGCTCACAAAAGGAGTAAGTCAATGAAGGTGTGTGAGACTGTCTGGCACAGACTAGGTGACCGTCATTTGTAACGCTGGCAAGCTTCAAACTGCCTGTGCTAACTGCCAGGTGGCCCAGCTCTGTCCCACCCCCCCTCTCACCACCTCTCCCCGCCTAGGCTGGTTAAAAGATTCATGGAAGTAAAGCTCGCACATGCTCTGTGAGGTCTTGAGGTTTTTTAAAATGTTGAACACCCAACATTTTCCCTGGGAACTCCTGATGTCTAAACTCCTATAGGTGGTTTGGAGGTCGACACTGTGGAAGGCAGGATTTGAACTCTGCAGGAGAAAAGGGCTGGTCAGAGCACCCGTGCATGCCAGGAACCGTGGACTGGAGAGATGCCCTCCCTCCCCTGCCCACACGGTGGCCAACCCTCCCTGCAGCCCTGCAGAGTTAATGTTGCGGAAACCTCATTAGGAAGAGACATCAAGCAGCCCTGGATCGCAGCGCTGTAAAGCCACCGTGGGTAACATTTCCTCACTGGGCTGTTTTGTATGCAGCTACCGAGCCTCACTGCGATCAATTCCCGTGACAGAGATATCAGATGAGATGCACGCACCGCCCGCCCCCTGCACACCCCTCTCGCCCCCCCCCCCCCCCCCCACCGCAAAGCAACCACAGGGCCCTGCTGAGGAAAAGCTGCCCAGAAGCAGAGTGAGTGACTTGGGGACAAACAGGAAACAAAAGCAGCAGGCACGGGTCTCAGCCACCGTGGCAGGAGCACAGTAATAACAATGGGGTGGATGAAGGGCAGTGGGGTGGGGCGTGATGCAGGCCCCTCTTAATTTGAGAGCCAGGCAAGGCCTTCACTGTATTTGATCACACATGCTGACCCCCAGAAAGCCCTGGGCGCTCCTGGGTCCTGAGCAGGGAGGCACCGGGGAAGACAAGGCTCTCCTCCCAGACACCTTCGAGTTACTTTGGAGGTTCCCAGCCCAGGACATAGCTCTGGGGCAAGGGATGGGGTGCAGCCAGAGAAAGAACCAAGATAGAGAGGAAAGAACATGACCTTTGGAGCCAGACAAGCCTGGGTTTGACTCCAAGGTCCACCTTTTACTGCCTGTGTGACCTTGGGCAAGTCACTTAACCTCTCTGAGTCAGCTGGCTCATGTGTAAAGGAGGGCTAATCACAGCTCCTTCTTACTGAGTTATGGTGAGGATTACATACCACATGTACCATCCATATAAAGCACAAAAAACGGGCGAAATGAAGCTGTGCTAGTAGAAGTCAGGGTCATGGTTGCCCTCACTTCTGGGTGCTTGTAATGCTTTACTTCCTGATCTGGGGTAGGTTACACGGGTGCGTTCACTTTGTGAAAATTCAGCGAGTTCTACATGTGAAAATACGTAACACATACACAGAAAAGTCGCACTTTTCTGTATATATGTTATACTACAATGAAAAGGTTTTAAAATAACAAGTGAAGCATGGATTTCAGTGTGGTGGGCATGCAACAAATGCCGGTGCCCTCCCTCCCCGGTCCCCACCCAAGGAGGAGACAAATGGGGGAGAACCTTCCAGGTGACAAATGCCAGGAGAACAGGGTTTGCAATCCTACGCAATGAGGAAATAGCCAGGCCAAGGGGAACTGCACAGAGGACAGTGTGGCGAAAGCAGTGCCCACCCGGAAGCGGTGAGGACGAGGGCGGGGGACCAGCCAACAGAGGCGGAGGCCGGAAGCAGATACTGGGAGCCCCAAGCATTCTGGCCGTGCGGGCGAACGCACTGCCCCCGCCCCCAGGCAGGACGGCATCTGTCTCTGACACAGCGTGTTTGGGTTCCACGTCTCCCTGAAGAGCGGGGCGCTGCCCTGCCCCAGGACGAGGCCCGGTCGGTGGGTGGGCTGAGACGCTGGTACTGAAGGGGTGAGGACACAGGAGTGAGGACACGGGCTCCAGAGCAGGTCTGAATCCCTTCTCTGCCTTGTTTCAGGAAGGAATTGGGCAGTTTTAAGGATATGTTATAAAAGAGAATAAGATAACAGGAACTCAAGGAAGAGTCAAAAATAAATAAAGACAAAAGTGGGTAGAAACCTCAAACAAGAGAGGCCCGCCCTGTAAAAGCCTTTGCATCCGCCACCAATGGGCCCTGGGCCTCCTCCAGCCACTGGAGACTGACGAGTTACAGTTTAGCAAGTCCGAGGAGGAGGACAGGCTTGGGAGGGGCGTGCCTTGTCCTGGTTCTAAAACCAAGCACGGGCAGCTCCCACAGGTCCCATGAAGAGGAGGCCATGGGATGGGGAAGCCAGACCCTTGGCAACTTCCCCAAAGGAGGCCCATGGCCCTTTGCAAGTCACTTCCCCAGAAGTCAAGTCACAGACCAGCCAGTTCTCCGAAGGGTTCATTTGCTAAATTTCTTTATTTTCTTTACCAGTTTTGTTTTAGCCGGATGGTTTCCCATTTGTCTCCACATGGCCTGTGAGGACTGGTTGGTTGGAGTCTCCCAGCCCCAGCTCCCTGCAGTCACAGGATGAGACTGGGATGATTCCACAGCAGTTCCAACACCGGGGGTGGGGGCGGAAACCAACGGAACAGGCCTTAAAATGCTGTAATGAAGACAAAGTGCAAAGCAGTCGACTCACACCAAATAAAGGAAGTAAGTCGATTTGATGAATTGGTCATTTGACAAATTGGCCATTCAGTGAATTGACTTTTGGCAAAATGGCTTTTAGCAAAATGACATTTGGTAAATTGGTTCGTTTCTGACACGGCGGTGCATTTCACAGGCAATCACTTACACCAGCGGAGTGCAGGAGAAGCCCGTCTGCACACCGGGCTGCCCCACACCACCGAGTGCCCTGCTCTTCACCGGGCTGCCTCCAAACAGGGTGGGTTTGGAATATTTTGAGTGACGCATGTGTGACACAGCATGCAGATGGTCCTTCATCCACATCCTTTTCCTCAGTTAAACCCATCTAGGCTCTCAGGGAAGACTCTTTGGCTTCTCCCTGATAAGGACCAGGAGAGAAACGGACAGAATTCAGTGTGGTTTGGGAAGAGAGAACCAAGGAGGAGGCAACAGGGCTGGGCAGGCAGAATCCAGGCTGTGCTTAGGGGCGGGGCTCCACCAGGGGCAAGTGACCAGGTGACCAGGCTGCGCTTCTGCTGGGAAAAGTCAGGGGCCCTGGCCAACGCACAGGGCAGCTAGTGCCAGGACAGACATCCAAGTGAAGTCCATGGCAGGAGTGGTCTTCCCAGGAGGCCAACAGAGGATCGCAGCATCTCTGGGGTGCCCCCAATCCTCCCTTTCTTGAGCTCCAAGAAGGAAATGGGGCCCATTTCTTTTACCAAAGACCATGCCCACTGTCTCCCCAGCTCCTGCAGAGCAGGCTAAGCCCTGCCTGAGTTTGGTCTCCAGAGTTCCTCAGAAGAAAAGTGGAGTTTAAGGGATTAGAACAGCAAAAGGTCAGCTTCAGCACATCAGCAGCCCCTCCTGTCCCCCCACGCACGCACCCAGGGATGCCCAAAGGACATAAGACCCCTAACTTCCTCCCAGGCGAACAGGAAGACAGAGCTTGGCCATGTTACCAGGCAAGGAAGGGTTCTAGTTAGCTGAGTGTGATCTGCAGGAAGGCCGGGGGAGTTTTTGTCTGAGGAGCTGTCCGTGGTGCTGAACCCCTTGGGGGCTCTTCCGTGGCCAGGGCTGAAGGCATCATACCTTGGATCCGAGCCACCTCCAATGTTACCCATCTGGACCCCACACCAGACCTTGTCTATTCAGCTTTTTTTCCCTTCACAAGCTCCCAGGCAATCTGGCTCACAGCACACACACAAAGGCTTAGGGAAGCAGCATTAGAGACTCCAGGTGCCCACCCTCACCTCAGACTCTTTAGGAAAGGCCTGGGCTGAGCACAATCCATGTTACTAAGCTACTTCTAGAGAGGGGTAAAACTTGATCCCGCCTCTCCAAAAGCCAGACTTTCCACTGCTGGACCCAGGCCTGGGCACTAAGAGGTGCTGAGAAGTCGCCGGGCCTTGCCCCAGATGACTTTCCCCAGATCCTCACTCAAAAGCCGCTCCCTTCGATCCTTAGGGCCTTGCAGATCATTACTGACTCATATAACACACAACTCTCATTGTCAATGATGCCGATGACGACGATGACAGCTATATGGAGATTTATTAGGTGCCTGGCTCTGTACTAGGTATTTTATATGGTTTGCATACATTAACTCACTAACCCTTAAAGTAACCTCCTGAGATAAATATTCCCATCACTCTGGTGTTGATGCTGAGTGTGTGTGGGGTGGGGGGTTGGGTATGTGTGGGTGGCAGAGAGTATATAGGACTCTCTGCGCTTTGCACTCAATTTTGCTGTGAACTTAAAATTGCTATAAAAATAAATTCAGCTTTTAAAACATACTCTCACCACATCTACTTTCCAGATAATGTAATTGAGGCACGGTAATCTTCCCAGGCTGTCTGACTGCGGAGCCCACAGCTAACCCACCACGCTGCATGGGCTCAGCACGTCAAAGTGATGGGCAGGTGGGGGACATCAGGAAGCACACACATGTCACCAGTGACATTTGATAGGTGAACTTGGAGGGAGGAGGCGAAGGCCTGAAAAGCAGAGTATGATAATGAACATTCATAATGTTGACACCGAGTCATCCAGAGGAAGATTACATTCAGAATCCTTTGTTTTAGAACTGAGATTATTGTGTAATAAATTTTAGACACAGTCTCATCAAAAATAGCATGAGGTTTGCATGTTTTCCCTGAGCAGCCCTGCCTCAGGGAGAGAGGGATGCAGCCCCAGCCTGGGATGAGCACTGTCTGGGTACTTCTCCTCATGCCTGGATTCCTACAAGTATCTCAGACACTGTTGCTCTGCCCGAACCCCCACAGGTTTGAAAGACAAAGAAGTGAGTTTTGGAATCCTATGGTGAGGAGCTTCATGCATAAGTCAGTACAAACAGGCAGCATCCCTGGACCTCTGGGAATGAAGGGGTCCTGGTGGGGGAAGCCTGAGGGAAGGATCCAAGGCCATCAACCACTGGTTTCTCACGGAGACTCGGGCAACCCCCTGGACCACTGCCCATGAGCCCCCAGCACAATGAGCAACCACCAAGACTCAGCCTTCACCTTGGTGTGGAAATGAGGCTAACTCTGCAAAACCTGGAACACAGAGGCCACCCAGACCTCGTGCTGCTGTGGCAGCTGTGACCAGCTTCTGAGAGAGACAGGCAGAGGGTGGGGGTGCTGACCACCAGTGTGAACACCAGAAACTGAAGTTCGGGTGCAGAGACTTCCATCTGAGCATCAGAGCTGGCTCAGTTCCTGATTCTCTAGGAGGGATGGAAACATCCTTCGGCTCCTAGGAGGCCAGCTCCAGCAGGCCTGCCCTTCCCCAGCGAGTGGCTAATGCTGGCCCCCTGCTGCTCCCTCACCCCTCCACAGCCCAGACTAGAGATCCCACTAGGCTGCAGAGTCTAGAGGACGATACTCTTGTTGCAACACCCAGACGTCTTCATTCACCCCTAGCATTTTCTGCAGACTGAACGAGTTTGTCAGGACTCCAGGCTCCACTTTTCTGAGCCTCACTTTCCTGTCTGTAAATGGGTACTGTGAAGTCATCGTCTCAGAAAGGTGCCACAAGGATTAGACAGTTGGCTTGGCAGCTGAAGGTCCAGCAAATGGGAGCTTCCCTGCTGCTCTCTCTCATGCTCCCACCCAGGTCCGAGGAGTCGCCGCGGTGACAAATGAGACATGGCCCATTGAAAGCGCTGCTGGAGGTCTTCTTCAAAAACCTGGTGCGTGTGCTCAGTCACCTCATAACTACCACCGGGCCTTTTCCTTCTCAGCACTTCCCACAGTTTCAGTTGAGCCATTATTCATGGAATTATTTCATTACTGTTTATCGTCTCAGTGAAATTGTGCATGCCATGACAAAGGCCACGTCTGTTTACTGCACTCCCAGCAAAGAGGTGAGGCTCATTAAATACTGTATTATTTTGGCTGCTCAAAAGGTCAAGCTAGAATTTGGAGGGGGGAGGGGTCTATGACATTTTGACATGAAAAAATAGGCCCGCCTCGGGATTGATGGGATAGAGGTCTGAGACACCCCCCTGCCTGCCTGTGACCCCCTAACACATAGCTATTCCTCCAAAGGACCTGTTCTCCCGCAAAGGGCAAAAGCTCTGAACTGGCCCAGATGGCCTGGTTGACAGCACTGAGCAGAAAGGCACAGCCCCCCTACGCCAAAGGTCCTCTCCATGGTCCCCTCTTGCCATGCCCCTGGTCCATCTTGCTGCTCCATCCTTCCCATCACCTACCCGCTTTTTTGTGGATCACTGTCCCTTCCACTGTCTCCATCACTGTACTCATCACATTGCCTGTCTGGGAGTCCCTCACCTCCTGACAGCACAATGACAGCACAGCTGTTGAAAAGGATACAGCTGCCCTCTGCCTGCCTCCTGCAGAAAGGCACACTAACGTAAGGAAACAGGCAGCCTGTCACCTGGGCCACGTCTAGACGGGGCTCAGCCACACCATGACAGAACAGAACAGCAGACACTCAAACACCCCCCTAAAAGCACCCCTCTCCTCACCTCCACCCCACCCCCACCCCTGCTTGAGCTTGCTGGTCACAGCTTTCAGTTCCTGTGCCGAGCATCCTGTGCCGTGACATCCGGATTGGATTCTGGCATGGGGAGCCCAAGCCTCGGATGCTGCCTTGTGCTCTGGCGAGGGCTTCCCAGAGCTCTGCACTGGGAGGGCTGTGTGCCGGTCAGCCACGCCGGCATTTCCCATTTCTCATCTTTCACTGTTTGAGAACAAAGCCAGGCTGGAGAACAAGCAGTGTGAGCCGCAGCCTTGCTACTCGAAGTGTGACCAGAAGGTGTGCAGCAAGGCACTGACAGAAATGCAGAATCTCAGGCCCCACCCTGACCTGTGGGGTTAGAGTCTGCATTTAGTAAAGTGATTTGTATGCACATTCAAGTTGTGAAGCCCTGGATAGAGCAGTAGTTCCCAAACTGGGGCACACGTTGGAACCACCAAGGGAGCTTTAAAAAATACTGATGCTTGGGCCCCACCTCTGAGATTCTGATTCATTGGTTAGGGCTGGAGCTGCCAGGCATTGGGATTTTTCCAAGTTCCCCAAGGGATTCCAATGTGCAGCCAGGATGGAGAATCCTTGTTCTACACATGTCACTGTCAACCCTGTCATCTCTGCCCCTCAGACCCCTCTCCTTGTCCTACTCTGCCCAGTACCCACCCCCTCACAGGGCTGCTTCCTTCTCCAACACTCCCTCTCTCAGTTTTTCTAGTCTCCTGGATAACTGATGCTGATCAGGTGTTAAAAGAAGTGGATCCAGAAGAATAGTTCATACTAGATGGTGAATGACAGACAGCCCTGATTTCCATTTTAAAAGGAGGAGAATTCCTGATGCAGCCTTCATCATTGGCAACATTGGATCCATCTGAGGAATGTAAACAAAACACTTTGGACAGAGAGGGCCTTTCTAGTGGCCCCCAAAATGAGCCTTTTCTATACAGCCAAACTTACTACACAGGAAAAGAGCTATTTATAGCAGGGGTGAAAATTTGCTACTGAATTCAGATGGTTAGGCAAAGACACCTGTACTGATGTTGGGCTGTCCCAGGCCAGGTTTGGTAGGAACGAGGAAGAAGAAAAGGGGAGAGTAAGAGGCTGCCTTAGAGGCCAGGAGCAGGGGCTGGAGGCCAAGCTGCAGTAGAAGGATCAGAAGGTGACGCTCTCCATGAAAGGAACAAAGTGCCGTATCTCCATACCTTCGTGATGACTCTGGTGTCAATGTCCCTGCACAAATACACACGCCTCACCCTCACGGGCTGCCATGGGGAGGGTCTGGAGACCAAGGGCGGGTAAAAGTAGGACCCAACTTATCTGTTGGAGGAGCAGGGGTGCCGGACAGAAGCCAGAATCCAAGCCACATGCTCTGAGCCCACAAGGACACCCGTGGGCAGCACCCTGGAGAAAGACACTGCAGGAAAGCAATGGGCTACAGCCCTGTGGGAGCAGCAGCGGACTCCTAGGATCAGGGTACGTGGCAAACCCCCCTGGTGGAAAGGCAGGGAACCAGAGACAGAAAGGGAGACGAGAGACCAAGGAAGAAAAACAGGCAAAAGAGAATGAAGGAGGGGGTCGGGGGGACTAGAAAGGATTAACCAAAGAACATATATGCTATACATATAACACATACATATAACATAAACACATAACATATACATATGCACATAAGTGTAGCCCACGGACACACACAGCAATGTGGCAAAGGCCAGTGGGGAGGGGGTGGGGCTGGGTGGAAGGGAGCAAAGACAGGGAAATGGGGGACATCTGGAATAGTGTCGACAGTAAAAAAGAGAATGAAGAAGAAAAGCTAAATGAGAGGGACAAGACAAAGAGAGGGAAACAAAAAGAGACTGAGAAAGAGAGCGAGGCCGAGCCCCCCATGCCTGCGAGGAGGCTCTGAGGCAGGAGACCAGGAGTCCTTGGCTGCCCGCAGCAGCGAGTCCAGTCCGAGTCCCGCTGACAGCCAGCGCAGGTGCAAATGAACAGAACGCAGTGTGTGAGCCTGGGGGCCCTCTGCTCTGGGCACTGTGCTCTGCCATCCCCTCCGCTGCTGGGCCAGCCTGGTGGCCAGGGCGTAATTGGCCGTTGGCTGGAGGTGTCGGGTTCTGATGATGAGTGTGAAGTCTGCAGGTGATCTGCCCGCAGGGACATGTCCCGTGTGGCTAATTACCAGGCAGAGGTGGGAATGGAGTTTCGGCCACTGCAGCCTCTTCCTGGATGGATCAAACCTCCGTGTGTGTTTGGGTGTGTTGGAGGGACACAGCATCTTATCCTCACTCATGTCCGGGGAGGCAAGGCTTTCCCCGTGAGGAGAAACTGTACGCTAGCTGTAGGCTGGGGGACAAGGCCAGTAGGGACAGGCTGTGGTCGTGAGGGCTGGAGATGGCTGGGAATAGTGGTGTGCTGGGTGCACAGCCTATGCTCTCTCTTGCACGCCACGAATCCAACAGATATTTTAAATGTGACTTAAGAGCAGAGACTCCGGAGCCAGATTGTCTGGGTTGACTTCTGGATCTGCCCCTTACTAGCTGGGTGACTCGAGCTGCCATACTTTTATGTGAGAGAGAAACTCCTATATCTAGTTTAAGGCAGCTTTTCGTTCTAAGTTTTCTGTAATACAGACCTGACTGCAACCCGCCCGACTCTGAGAAGGCCGGCGGAGCAGGGCGGCATCCAGCACTGCGCCTGCAGAAAGGCCGTCTTGCCAAGGCAACAGAGGAGCTGTGCGCTCCGACCGTGGGCCTGACCACGGCAGATAAGCAACGTCCTGAGATGGGGGAATGTGCCTCCTTCACATGCCAGCCTCTCTTAGGCAAGGGGACAAAGGACAACAGGGGGACATCGACAAAAAGTGATGTTCAAATGAGAGTGTACACCAGAGAAGCGGTGACTGTAACAATGAGGGTTTTCAGACCGTGACAAAAGGCACCTGAGAGGGGACGGTTCCAGTGCTGAGACCATCAGTCCCATTCCAGAAACGCAGCTGAGTCTCAGTGCCCCAGAGGGCGCTCTTCATTCCATCTGAGAAAAAGGCCAAGAAGGAGGCCCCCAGTGCGTGTGAGCCAGAGCAACTACTACTGTAGGCAGCCGGTTCCAGGGCTAGAGCCTCCGGGACCACTGCTGGGCCCTGGGGGGCCCCATGGGAATTCGTAAAAGCTGCCCCTTCTTCAAACACTTTCACTCACTTGGAAATTGTCGAAGGAAATACATCAGTTCATATCTATGATGTGAATGGTGTCCCTTCAAAACGACACCTGTGGCAGCTCACAGCCCACACACTGTCCATGGAGGCGCCGCGCGTCTCCCCACTCCCGCCACGGCGGCGCTGGCCGCACGGCTCCAGCACGGGCGAGGCTGCGCTCCTGAGGATGGCCCGGCCTCACCGAGTGGTGATTGCATGAGGCCACGTGGACCTTCCCTAAGAAGACAGGAGATGTGTGCGGCAACGAGGATGGATCTTGAGAATATCACCTAAGTGATATGTCAGACGGAAAAAGTCCAGAACCATATGGTTTCATTTATATGTAGGATATAACTGAAATCAACAAATCAACAAACAAACAAAAACTCATAGACACAGCAGTAGGGTGGTTACTGGAGGGGAGGGGGTTGGGGGCGGGTGGTAAGGGGGTCGAATACACAGTGATGGAAGATCTGACTTTGGGTGGTGGGCACACAGTGCAATACACAGATGATGCGTCACACAACTGTACACCTGAAACCTATACAATTTTAAAGATTTTACTTATTTTTAGAAAGAGAGGAAGGGAGGGAGAAGAAGAGGGAGAGACACATCCATGAGAGAGAGAAACGCCGAACAGTTGCTTCTTGTACATGCCCTGACCAGGGACCAAACCTGCAGCCCAGGCACGTGCCCTGGCCAGAATCGAACCAGTGACCTTTCGCTCTGCAGGATGATGCCCAACCGAGACACATCAGTCAGGGCAAAACCTGTATAATTTTATTAACTAATGTGTGTACGATAAATTTAATGAAGGTTATAATAATAAATAAGTGGATCTATAGCTACAAAAACATAAGGCAGGAGAGATTTTACCCCCAAAAAAGATGCAATGTCAAGTTCGAGCACGTGTCATGAATGCATGTCGTCCATAAGGAAAGTGTGGAGGTGCGGAGCGGGTGATGGCTCACTGAGACCAGAAGTCACCGAGTCTCTGGTCCACAGTGTGATGAGCACCAAGCACAGTCCTAGGGAGAAATCAGGGTCTAATAAAAGTTTGTGGACTACATCACTGTACAACAAAATGAATGGGAGCATGAATATCCTTGACTTTTATTATAATAAACTAAAACTACTTTATGTCATTTTATGGACTTACTTTTTTTTGTTGGAGGAATAGAAAGACTTGTACAACTTATGGAATTATCTTAAACATAAAATAAATGCAAATGAGTTTATCTCAATAAACACACTGCTCAGACCTTAGTTACTTGCTGTGCCCCTCCCCCACAACAAACACTAAAAATCTGCATCCCTGCTTTCCAGCCAGGGTCCAGATGTTGATCTCCCCACATCTTAATGCTGTTCTTGCAAACCAACCACTATTTCCCATGGAAGGTCCCTCTGTGGGGGCTCCCCAAGCTCCCCACCCCCTGCGGCATCTCACGCCTTCACATGCCGACTCTGGGACAAGAGAGGAGAAATGAGCAATACCTGATGAAACAAGAAGTGTGAATGAACCAAGTACCAGAGAGATGCTTAATGAGAAGAACTGGAGCTCAGCTATCAGTGCCGATTGGTTCCTGAAACTAGTCCCCGGGGCAAAGACAAGCCCCCGCACTGTGTCAGGAAGAGAAGTAACGGCCATTCTTACTGAACTCACATCTGTGCTGGGCAATACATGGACATGAAGCTGACAGGGAAGAATGCTCTGGACCCTGATTCAGAGGCCTCTGTGTCCTGCACTAGCTGTGTGACCTTGGGTGAGTCCCCCTGCCACTCTGGGCCTCATTGTCCCCACCTGCAAAATGAGGGCCATGCTCTCATCTCTAAAGCAGTGCTTCTCAATCAGTGACGTGCAGGCAAGTCCTCTGGGGGTCTTGTTCAGGTGCAGACTCTGACTCGGGGTGTGGGGCAGGCCTGAGAGTCTGCATTCTGACAAGCCTGGTGCGTTGCTTCATTCCCAGCTGCCAAGCAGAGAAAGAATCCCTCATCCTCAGAGGGGCTGGCAGCTGGCCCCTCTCCTGGCGCCTGTTAGAATTTCAGTCCAGCAGACAAAACAGCCAGCTGCTGACAGAGCCCAGGGACCCAGCCAGCTGCCTTCTGCTTTTCCCTTTCCAAACAAAATTTGAGATGTCACTTTTAAAAATCACAGAACAGCTGAGAAAACAAGCATTTCCTCCCTGTCCATCTCTGCTTCCCACCCCCACTCACCACTTGCCAGAAACTAGCCTTGATATCTTCCTATCATCTTCCCTGGGCCCCCACACCGCCACCCCTCCTCTGACAAGGTCCCCCCAACTCTGCCTGCCCTCCCTGCCACTCTCTGAGCTCCCCCCCTGGCAGAGCTGGCTTGCCAGGCTTATTTTAACAGCTCTGATTGAAGCTGGGATCCCGCTGACATTTACACTCCCTCATCATTATCAGCTTGAAGCTTCCAGCAGCCAAGCTCAAAAGGCTTCGTAGAGCAGGAGGGACCAGGAGCGAAATGTCAGCGGCTCCGCACTCCTGCCTCTTGCAGAGCTGCCCCGCCACCTGCCCGCAGCACAGCTCGACAAGATGATGGGGGAGGCAGAGACACCCCCCGCCCACTCCACCATCAGCAGCCAGTGGTTTCTTGTTCCAGTGACCACATTTTCTCTCCCAAGAATCAGGACATGTGGTGTGATTCAGAAATGCACAAATGTGAAAAGACTCATGGAGGCAGAAAAATTAAATCCCATTTAGTTGCATATTTAATGAGCGCCCCCAACAAGCCAAGCCCTCCTGGGCGGCTTTTTCCTCATGTAGAAAAATGTAAGGCACCCACCCATCACTCTGACGACCTGGTAGCTTTCTGCTCCTCTTTGAGTTCTGGAGTATCCAAAGCCCAGTTTCCTCATCTCTAAAAGAGGGACAGTCATTCCCAGCCTCCAAGGGTACCTGGGAGGATGAAATGAGGAGAGGTGGCACCTGTCGCCCAGCAGGAGGCAGGTGCCTGCAGCCGGGCTACACGCCTGTACCACACCCCTGCACCACGCCCCCCACAGGTGGGCCTTTCTCCCTGGAACCCGCTCATCCCACACCTCGGAATTCAGGTGCTACAACCACATCCCATCGTTTCAGCTACTGAACTCCTGAGCCTCAGAAAGAAGAGAAGTGGGAGTAAGGAGCACCTCCACCCTTCCTTGTCCCCAAAGAAATTCATGCTCGTGTTATAAGTCTGCTCAGCAGAGTCAGAGTTCACGGGACCGTGTCTGACTCATTTTGAAACTCTAGTCGTAGAAGGTCTCAAAGACCACTAAATAATTGACTCCTGGGTCACAGAGGCAATAACTTTTAGAGAGAAAGCATTTCTGAGTTGAGGCAATCAGATGTCAGTTCATTAAGACAATGGGGGTGGAGTTTAGGGGTGAGACACAGGATTATGGCGATGCTTCCACGGGCAGGAGAGACTCACTGTGGAAAGCACAGAAAGAATACCCACAATTTAAATTTCTATTTGTTTGTATATCAAAGATTATCTTGCCTCGCCTATATAGATACCAATACAAAAAGTAAACAATCTAAAATTTTTTTATACTGGAGATCTTCAACATAGTAAAAAGCCCCATCCATTTCGAGGGGACCCCTCTAGGACGTCTTTCCTGTTGTACCCCACTCATTCACGATTGCCTTGCAGTCTCACAGCATTTGGCTATAAGGTCCGGTCTGCAACCCACTGCACCTCACGTAAAACATTAAATCCGGGAGACCTTCCCCAGACATACAACATCCACGGGCAGCCATTGGCCTTGTCCTTCTCTGCCATTCCCTGTGTTTGGCTTGTTCCGACCACTGCCTTCCACTTCCCCTCGCACAGCTGTGATCACCAGCGTAATGATTTTGTTAATATCATCATTTCAATGCTACCATTCAAGGGAGTCAGGAAGCCCAGTCTCAGTTTGCAAAAGCCTGATACATGGCCAGCTATTAAGTGTCTGGCAAACCAACAGCCTTGAACTCCCACAGCGGGAACAACTACTGCCCGAGTGCCCTCCACACAAAAAACTGCAGCTCCGTGGCGTCAGGCGGGCAGCCAGAACGCAGGCACAGACCTGCCCTCACGGAGCTCGCGCCAAGCACGGAGGAACAGTCACAGTGTGCGTCCCAACAGCTGCCCGCCACACTTCATCTCCAGAAAAGCCCATGGTTCGGTGCCATTACTATTCCCACTTCACAGCCGGGGGAAGAGGCCTCGGTGGTGGTGACTTGGGCCAAAGCCACACGGTAAGGAGGCAGAGGCTGGGTTTTCAAATCTGACATTCCAACTCTAGAACTGAAGTTGTAACAATGATGCCGTGTCTACCACCTTGAACACGGAGAGAGACAGGACACAAGACCCTGAGAGAGACGGGATCCGCAGACACGGCTAACGTAAACTGACGATGGGGGGCAGGTCACAGAGAAGGAACCCCCTGGGCAGAAGTGGCCTGAGGGAGCACCGGGATGTGAGGCAAGGGCTCGCAGGGGCAGAGCCACACCCACAGTGCTGAGCATGTGCTGGGGGCGGAGCTCAAAAACCTGGCTGCCCCCCAGTGGTGTGTGGGCAGAAGCAAGCCTGGAAGGGCCTCGTGCCAAGGGGCTCTGGGAAGCCAGTGTGAGGAAGGCGGATCGGAGCCAACAGCAATGAGGACCCCTGAAGATTTTTGAAAACAAGAGCCACTAGATTAAGTGATACCTTAGGAAGCCGACGCCTGGTCCTCCGAAGGATGGCCAGAAAGGAGAAGGGCAGAGGAAAGGAGGCGGGACGCTAGGGAAGCCACAGTAGCCCTTAAAGCACCCATGGCGGGCCCCCCAGCTCCAAGGACTGAAATTTCCCAGATGTGGGAAAGGTCTAGGAGGATCGGTGGGGCTGAGAGCATCAGCTCTGGGGCTTACCCCGCTGCATGGCCCTGCGAGGACACTTGGTCCCTCATCCCCAGCTTCCTGGGCAGTGAAACAGGAACATTCTAGATCCCCATGTCGGGCTGCTGAAGGTCTGAATAAACTCAGGTGTGTGAAGGACTTAACCCGGCTCCCGCTCACTGAACCCCTGCATCATTGTCAGCTGATATAACTAACGTTGGGAGAAATGCAGTCTGGTGGGGGTGGGAGGGCGCTGTGACTGCACCTCCATCAGGCAGCAGGGAGTGTGAGACAGGCCACAGAGAGGACTCCTCAGGAGGGAGCTCCCAGGGGAGAGGGAAGGCTGCAGTCACAGGAGGGCGTGAGATCTCCCAAGGGGCCTTGCAGAGGGATCACAGCACACAGGCCACCCTGGCAGCCGGTTCACCATCAGCTCCGTGGGGCTGCTGCCACCTGGGAGCTCCCGGAAAGCAGAAGTTGCACAAAGGAATTGAGACTCTCCAGGGGCAGAGGCCAGAAGTTACCGGATCCATTGTGCATATAGTGAGGTGTCCGTCTGTCCGTCTCTCTGGCCGCTGGCTCACCCTGTCTCCACCTCTGCCCATGGCCTGGCCCTGGCCCCTGTCTGCACACACACCTACAGGTGTGTTAGCCATGCTGAGAGGTGGTGTTTCCAGTCTTTTCCTTTTCAAGCCAACTCAGTTTGACAGTTGGAAGGCTGCCCTGATCCAGGAGCTGGGAAGGGTGGTCCCAGAAGGAGAGGGAACCTGTGGCCACTTCTTGCCTGGGGGTGGGGGGAGTCCATAGTCGTGGGCAGTCCCCTGCAGCAGCGGCAGCTGCTATGAAGTGGAATTTGTACACGGAAATGCGGAGAGAAGCGGCCACGGCGCCCCCGCCAAGGCTGTGACAGGGCTGACAGCTCATTAGAGAGCTCCACTGGAGCCTCACGTTGGAAAGCCATTTAATAATTAAATGTCTTGTCTGTATTTAAATTCCTCTGACAATATATACTTAGAGTGTGGCCAGAGAATCAATTTTCTCACTTCTGTCACCCTACAAGACACAATATTTGAATCCAGGCATCTCGCCCATTGACAGTAAGTGACATCATGCCACCCGATTTGCTCTGGGCGTGTTCCAGCATCGGCGGCACTCTCCCTCCCAGCTCTCGGGTTGATTCACACAGAGACTCCAGCTCAGAAACTGCTTGACATGAATATGCCCCTTCACCAGCCACTGAGCTGGGACCAGGCAGGCAAGGAGTGGGTAAGGGGACCCTCCGCCTCGCGGCATCGAGGGAGGGGCAGCAGAGCAGCTCACCTGAGTGCAGCCAAAAGGGGAGCGTTGTCTATAGAGCAAAAAAATAATGTTAAAATTATAATAAAGAAGAAAGCATTTACTAAAATAAAAATAAAAGTCATACTAAGCCGGTCTTTCATTCCCACAGACTATTCTAAAGAAAGCCAGCGATCAAACGCTGCTCCAGCTAAGGAGGAGCCTCGCGCTGGTGCCCACCTCCCCCACCACTGCCTGGGAAGCTTGGGGCACCCTGGCCTGTCCCCAAGGAAAGACGAGGCCACAGAAGAGAAACCACCTTAGAGGGAAGAAAGGAAAGATGAGCTGCATGTTTAAAGGGACGGGCAGGCCCAGGCCGGGTTTGGCCCCTGGGCATGCTCTGTCCACCCTGCAGGAGCAGGAAACCACAGGGAGGGGACCTCTGCGTGATCCAAGGCGGCCGCACCCCATGCCGCTGCAGCAGGGCCGTAATGTCACTGGTGTCCTGGGGAAGGTTGTGGGGGTCGTGCAGAGCTATGGGGGGGACCCCAAAGGAACACACAGAAGCCTCCAAAAAGAGACCCGATTCAGGTGGGAGAGAGTCACGGACGGTCCAGTTTGGGACACAGATGGAGCATCTGGAGAAAATAACAGAGGGGGGTTTGGGGGTCCTCCTGCTGTTTGGCTGGGGCCTCTGACAAGCCAGTACTGCTTCTGCCTCATGACCTGGGACAGCCTCCGAGAACGCCAGGTCGCGCTTCTGTTTTCCCTTCTGGAAGTTTCTCTCCCCATCTAAAGGAGCCAATGAAACTCCAGACAAAGAGTATACTTTCGAAGGAACAGACCTGCAAGGGAATTTAAACACGGCCTAATTCAACTCTCTCCCAACAGAGGGGGAAATGCCTAGAGAAGGCAGGTGACCTCAGAGCCATTCGGCTGGTTAGCTGGTGCTTTTCCCCAGCCCCCGCCCACCGTGCCGCTGGGTGGCATTCAGGCATCACAGCAGCTGGGGATTCCGACGCTGCTCCCACTTGTAGCTGCACAGCATGGGGCACGCCCCACATGTTTTCTGGCCTCAGACAGTGGCCTGGGCTGGCAACTGTGCTGACCATGAACAGCCGAAGGAGCACCCCAGCACCAGGCAGCAGGAGTACTGCTCTGGGGGTGGATGTGACTGTGCATTCATGGGGCGCGTCAGTCACCACTTCTTGAGTCACAGCCAGTAAGACCAAGTAACTCTCCAGGACTCGGTCTGGACCATTGGGCCTGGCCTGCACTGTCGTTAAATGCAGGAGCAGCGAGGGGCCTGGAAAACACCGCCTGCACCTGATAGGCTGTGGCCCTGCCCTCAAAGCATTCCTGCCCTCATTCTGCTGGGTTCAGCTGTTGCTCCTCCAAGCGCGATGAGCAGGGCTCCCATCGCCTGGGAGCATGTTGGAAAAGCAGGAAAATCAAGCCCCTCCTGGACTTACTGAACCAGGATCTGCAGTGACACCAGAGCCCCCGGTGACTCGGATGCACATTCAAGCTTGGGAAGGACTGGTCTAGGGCCCTGTGAGGACACCTGAAGGTGATGACCTTGGAAACAGGCCAACACTCGGCATGCCTTCAGAGACGATCGCAGACTGTCCATCACAGAGTGATTGTGACATGGTGCCACACTCTGATCTCTCCCGGGAAGGATGGGAGTGCAGGCCAGCCCGGCTGCAGTTCAGGTCTGGGTTCCAGGGAATGGCAAGCTCAGTGGGCTCCAGTGTGAGACGTCGTGATGCGGCCAGCCACCAGTTGAAAACCTGCTCTACGTGGAGTCTGGGGAGTCCAGACTCTGGGGTCCCACAGACCCGGGTCTGCATGCTTCCCTTTCGTTCACCAGTCCGGGACCTGCTGCAAGCCCTGCAAGTCTCTGGGACTCGTTTCCGTGTCTCCACTGTAACCTCAGGATGAGAGGAGATCCTGGATGTGAATAGCTGATGCTGGCTGGGTCCCTGGTTGGTGCTCCTGCGTAGTAACAGCTCTGATTATAATCTGGGGGGATTAGGAAGACTGACCGCTGCTCCAATATCCTAAGGGGTACACCTAGGATGGGTAACCAGCGGTTGCAAGTCCCAGGTCAACAGGCTTAGTGCATGAAGAACCGTGGGCAGTGAGCTCTCCAACAGCACATGCTCAACAAAGGTGGGTGCAAGCACAGTGCCTGGCAGGGGTTCAGGGGCAGGAGCAAGGCATCGGTGGAAGGGGCCGTGAGATGGAGAATAAGGTCCTCCCCGCTCCTCATTTCCGCTGCCCTAAGGTGGGGCCAGCCTTCCCCAGCATCCAAACAAGTATCTCCTCCTTCCTCTTTCCTTGCAGCAAAACAGACAAGGATGAAGCTGCAGTGGAGAGGACACCACAACCCTCCTGAAGCCTCCAACACTCTTTCCCCAGCAGCAGCTTCCAAGCAGCACCCACCAGGTAACCAAAAAGGAAGGCACCTTGGTCTTCTCAGTAACCACTTCCAAGGCCCCGAAGTAATGATTTCAACAAGCTTCTGGCTCTCTCCCCTAACTGCTTAATCTTTACAGTAATCATACTCTCCTTTTTCTCCTCCAAACATTCATTTCTGCACATCTGAATAGAATGTGGTGCGATTTCCAAACCCAGTCAGGCAGCGATTTCTTCACAAGGCGCAACACCTGCAATTAAGGAACCCTCTGGGAATGAGGTCCCTTCTAACAAAGACACCATTAAAAACAAAGCTGGGAAAAACCCCTCACAGAGCCCTGAGCATTTGTCCCCTGGTCACAACCAAGGACGGGTGTGCACAGTGGAGGTTACGTGAGCAGCTCAGAGGCAAGCAGGCTTCAGCCATTCCTAGTTGCTCAGGGGAGGGAGGGAGCGAGCCAGGCCAGTATCTGCAAGAGAGGAAACAGCCACACAAAAGTCCTGAGGCAGGAGTATGCATGGTGTTCAGGGAAAAGCAAGGTCAGGGGGCTGGGGTGGGGAGGGGCAGAGTGGTAGGAGGTAGGGACGATCGCTCTGAAGGAAGCAGAAAGCCATCAGAGGGTTCTGAACAGAAAAGCAACTTAGATTTAGAAGATGATGCACTTCAGGTGCCAGGAACAGTATCTTGCACGTAGTAAGTGTTCAGTTAACATTAGCTATTGTCATACATCACCCCCTGAATTTCTGTCTGGTCACCTCACACCTGCAGCTGCTCACACCACTTGAAGCCCTTCCACCTCCTGAGGTGTCTGGACCCTGCGGTCGGGGGTTCGAGCCTCACTATACTTAGGCCCGAGGCCCACTTCCAGCTACCTCCCCAGCACTTGCGTCAGCTACAGACCATCGTCCCTAGGCCTGCACATCTTCCCTTGTCTCTGCCTTTCCCTGTGCATCTCCCTTCCTCCCCAAAGCCCCCCCTGAACTCAGCACCCTCTAACATCCCACCCAATGTCACACGATCTCAGGGGAGGCTTCCCTCCCTCGTGCACCCCGGACAGATGTCAGATCCCACCACTGGCTGAGCACACCATGCCACTCACAGACCTCCTCATCCTTGCTGCTGGTCTCATCCCCTGACCCAATCCTGCCTCTGGCTCCTGCCACCACCCATTGGATAGCGACTGCTGAGCCCTTTGCAGGGCTTAGCTGTGGCACTGAACAAGCCATTATAAAATTCAGCAGAATAACACAGTAAACACACAGTCCCTGTCCTCCCATCCTCCTGACAGCCCAGCCGAAAAGCGGGCAGAGTTGGTCTGTCCCAGCCTGTTCCAGGAGCTGGTATAATTAGAAATGCAAGAGGGGTGAGGGGCACTCTTCTTCCTTAACAGACAAAAACTCAACCGACAAAATCACGCCTAATGACCACTCAGTTCTGTTCACCAGTTGAGCCCAGGACTCTTCTTCCATTGTGACCACAGGTGCAGGTGAGTATTCCACAAGATAAAAACAAGGCCTTGATAAAGAAAAGAAGGTTATTCAAAAACTCTGCCCAGTACCACACACGCAGTGGCTGTGCGGCCACGTTCAAGACTTGCATTTGGAGGAAGGGCATCTTTCACCCACCCAGGCAGCCCTGGAGTAGCCAGCGAGGAAGAAGCAGGTGAAAAGGAATCTGAAGCCATCCTGGCAAAGTCGGGGCCAGGGAGGCCTGCAGCCACACCACAGGGGCCCCCAGCAACCATGGTGCAATGAGACCAGGGGACACAAACTGCTACCCCTGTCTTTATGGAGCACATATCGGAGAGCACTGAACTCCCACGTGGTTTTCTGATGCGGGCAGAGGAGGTGACAGGTCAGACAGGGACCGAATCTTCTAGATGACTGCCTAACCAGGTGCAGATAAACCACAGAGCACGGAACAGCCTCTGCAGGGTCTGAATTGAGGAACTCAAGGTGAAAATGAGGCTGGGATTCACAAACTCTTGTCACTTAGGGCTCTTGGGGAGGCTCGGGCTCCTCTCCCTCAGTCCATTTCACCAGGTTGTCCCTTCCCAGGGCCAAGAACCCAACACACAAGGCAACCAGCTAGAGAGGCTGCCAGCACCTGGAATCTGATCAAAGGCCTTTGCCAAGGGCATGATCAGCTGGACCCCAGGTCCTGTAAATGACACCTGCCATGGACAGCCAATGGCTTTGTTCTGTTTTGCTTTTGTCTGCAGCATCTGCTCCTCCTGCTTCCCAGTGATAACCCTAATTTTTGTTAGGGACCCATCCCTCCCGACTGCTCTCATGACCCTGTGTAGATGACTCTACTCCCAGCTGCAGGGCTGCCCCATCGCTTCTCTGGCTGTGGTGGCCGGTTAAAGGTGAGTACAGAGTCCCGTCACAGCCGACATGATGGTGTGAGACTTTAGGACAGAAGTTAACATTCTTTCCTGGTGGACTTGGAGCTAAGGGAGTATCAGGCTAGAACTGCTATAAACACCTTCAAACATGAATGGAAAAAGTGCTGAACTGAGTCATTGTAGAAGAGATTAGGGGAGAGAGGAAGACAAATGGATAGATGGGTGGGTGGGTGGGTGGATGGGTGGATAGGTAGGTAGGTCAGTGGATAGGTGGACGGATGGATGGATGGGTGGGTGGGTATGTGGGTGGATGGATGAATTTGGACTCTGGCATCACCCTTGGAGCCTCTGATCAGATCTCATCTGATTCAGACTCGGGTTTTCCTGATCCCAAAGGAGGTTGGGAAGTTAATGGGTCTTGAGTGCTTATTGCTGGGCTCAAAACAAACATGACTGCATTTAATTCCTATAATCACCCTGTGAAGTTGGCTTTATTTCCCACTTTATTTGTAAATAAGGAAACTGAGGTTAAATAGGTTTTGTAACTGGCCTAGGTCAGCCAATTCACAACTGGAGAAACCACAACCCAGAGTCACCCCAAGCCTCTGGTCTTTGCGCTGTGCCCCTCTGCCCTGGGCGAACAGGCCAGAGCTCCAGGGAGCGTTGTGGCCCCAGGGGAGTTTGAGTTCTGATAACTGAGTGGGAGGGGGGCTGCTGGTGAAATGTGTGCTCAAGGGACTAATGGGCACCATGCTCTTTGGGGGAGAAAGGCCAAGCCTGCAGGGGCATGCTTCAGAAAGGTCCCTCGGAGCTGCAGAAACCAACAGAGCAACAGCTGATAAACGTCACCGCACACTGTCCCCCTGGGTAATCCCTACAGAGGAGGTGACAGTCTAAACTTTTTGAATAGCAGTGACTCCGAGCATCAGTTCCAATGAAGGAGGGAGCCCTGAGAGTCCTCCAGGGGATGGTCAAGGACAGACGCCCAAAGCCAGAAAGGGCACCAAGCAGTGACAACATCAGGAAGGTGTCGGAAAAAGCAAAGCCTGTCACACTGGGGATGAAGGGCCCACTCGCCTGCCGTAGGCTCGCTCTGAGGGTGAGTGAAATGCCAGTGGCCACGAGGTCCGACAGCACCGCTGTGCTCTGCTGTGACGTGTGCGGCAGCGGTGTTATTTTAACTCCACGCTCAGTGTGTGAAGACCCAGCCTCCTGTGTTAAAATGAAGCCCGAGTACCCACCCATCCACGTTCCGGGAAGACAGGGCAGCCTTCCCAGAATGTCCCTCTGTCCTACACCTCCCTTCTCTCTGACTGCCTCACATCCTAACTGCACCACACGGCCCCCAAGGTCTGCTGATGCCCTTTGCCGTTCAAGCCCATTTGGTCATGACCAGTTCCCGTCTCTCTTCATAGTCCAGAGAGGAATATTTGAAGGCAATGAAATACTTAAAAAAGAAATAAAAAAGAAAGGAAAGAAAGAACAAGGAAATGCTCAAACAGCATTGTCCAGGGTCTGGCTGGGAAAGCCCAGGAGGGCCCCCAAATGCTGGGAGACCCTGCCCCGCCCACAGGCTGCCATCCCAGCCGAGAGCGGGATGGCTGGTAGAGGATGGGGAGCCCACTGGCAGGGCCAGCACTCGGGATAAAGCAGGAGCCGGGCTGAGGCGGGGAGGTGGCAGCCCACGGCAGAGGGGGCCTTGTGTATCTCACCCACACCCCTGCCCCTTCCACCCACAGAGGACAGGAGTCACTGGCAAGAGGCCACTGTGTGGAGAGACAGCAACTGATGAGCCTCTGCTTTGAAAGGAAGTAAGATTCCTCGAAGCCAGGTCTTCCCTGCCCGGGCCACTGCCCTCCTCCCTCATCTGCCCAGAGACACCTCCTTTGGGAAGTCCTCCATACCTCCCCCTTCTCCTCTCTGCACCCACCCCTGCCCTCCACAAGCAGAGTTGGACATGCCCTCCTGTACTGTATCGGCACCCAACAGGCACCTTTGAAGCACCTTCCGGAAAATAAGAAGCAGTGGAAGGAGGGGGAAGGGGGTGGGCTCTCCTTGGCTGCCTGGGTTCATATCTTGGCTCTGCCACCTACTTTGTCACTTTAACCAAGTCACTTAACCTCCCTGCATCTCAGTTTCCTCACCTGTAAAGTGGGGAGAAGAGTGGTTGTAAGGATGAAATAAAACCATTCACAGGAAGCCAGCCCCTGGCTTGTGCAGTAAATGTGAATTCCTGTGTTTTCTACTTGTCCTTTTCCTCCACCAAATCAAGAGAGCACCCCAGGGGTCCAGGCTCTGTGTCACCCCCTCCATGCCCCAGCACACCCAAATCTGCCTCGCCAGTGGTGACACGGAACAACCACTCCACATGGTCGTCATAAGAATCCAGCCCTGGCTGGGTAACTGGTTAGAGCATCATCACTACACACTAAGGTTGCGGGATCAATCTCCAGTCAGGGCATGTACAAGAAGCAACTGGTGAATGCATAACTAAGTGGGTCAACAAATTGATCTCTCTATTTCTCTATCTCTATCTCTCCCCTACATATACCCCTTCCTTACCTCTCTAAAAATCAATAATTTTTAAAAAATAAATAAATCCAAAATGGAGTAAGGGATACTGGTGACAGCTAAGAACCTGCTGTGGCCTCAGCAGGCCTGGGTCCCAGTGTGGTCCCGGGTCGAGGTGCAGTGAGTAAAGAAAGACACATCCTGCCCTGGCTGGTGTAGCCCAGTGGATTGAGCGTGGGCCTATGAACCAAAGGATCGTGGCTCGATTCCCAGTCAGGGCACATGCCTGGGTTGCAGGCCAGTTCCCGGCAAGGGATGCGTGAGAGGCAACCATACATTGATATTTCTCTCCCTCTCTCCCTCTCTCCTTCCCTTCACCTCTAAAGATAAATAAATAAAATGTTTTAAAAAAAAGACATCCTTTTACTTCTCTGAGCCTCAGGGGAAAATGTAAACCTGAGATAAAAATGACAACCTCACAGGGTTACTGTAAGAAGTACATGAGAACATGTTTCTAGAGATTTGTAAAGCACCTGGCACCTGGTAAGTCTCAAAAAATGTACCGGGTTCTGTCACTCCTGTCACTAATGAACCGTGAGCGCCTGCAGGCCGTTTGCAGCCACAGCTGCTCTCTCCAAAGGTACTTAAAGGAAGAAAGCCCAGCAGGGCTGCCTCTGAGATGCAAGGGCAGGAGAAGTGCCTTCCTCTTCAGGGCCGGGATCAGAAGAAGGTTCTGGAAACATCCCAACAGGGACCCTTCCCCGGGAGAAGCTGTGGGCCCCTGCTGTTCTCTGCATCTCTTACTTCGCTGACTCTGCTGCCTTCCCTGCTCACACTGTCACCCAGAGAGGAAGGCATGAAAGGATGATGCTGTGAACTGACATTTCAAAGTCAATATCGGAGAACTACTGCCCTGAGCTTCCCCACTGGCGTGTGCAGGAGCCCCAGCACAGGGTAGGCCGGGGCGGATCTGGCGTGTGTGCCCCCCTGGGGCTTTTGCCTTCTCTGTCATCTCTCGTTTTTCTTCTGTGGCACATTACAGAAAAACATCACCGACAAACCTGGCCGGCCAGGCTGAGCCAGTGTTCAAACAGGGCCCCATCCGCCCTGCTCAGAGAGAGAGGGAGAAACCTTTGGCTTCCTCGCCTCTTGCAGACTCCATTAGACTGAATGAGACAGAGTCGAGAGAGAGAACATTGTATTCAACCAAGCTTATACATAGAGGTGCCCACCCAAGCAGCCATGAGGTCAGACAGCACTGACCTCCCAGGCCAGCCAAAGCATCCATTGCGTATTCATTGATCCACTGTCCATCCAACCACCACGGAAATTAGATTTTCCTTGTGCATTGTTTGTTGGTTCATTCTCTGCCTGTCGACATCACGCCTAGGGAGAAGACCCAGGGGCAATTCCATGGTCCGCAACCATACCAAGGGGCCAGCCAGCCCCTCCTTTAGCACGTAGTCAATGCATGCGCAGCAACAAAGACACTGCTGAGAGCCTTGAGAATGGGACAGCAGAAAGTGGACAGACACACTGACCAGTACAACCCTTCTGTAAATGATTTGCTATGAGCCAGTACCGCTGGCAACGCACATGCCCATGAGCTAGCGACCGCACACCCACATCTTCACCTAGATATGCCCCCGACACGCATGCGTGAGGATGCTCTGAGAAGCACCGCTTGCAGCCAACAGGCCTGGAAACAATCCCGATACACGCCTGCAGGCACATGGACACCCGGCGGGCCTTCCATCAGGTGGGGACAGTGTGAGCCACAGCCACCCGCATCATCACGGACAGATTTCTGAAACGTAATACTGAGTTTAATAAAGAAAACATGTGGCAGAAGAAGGTACATAGTTTCATTCCTTTTATAAAGAAAAGTTAGGGAATAAGCAAAACTTCAACTAATGCTTCCATATACATATACATGTAGAAGTACTGCAAAGAAAACCAAGGACATTACCAACAAAAATCAGCGCAGTGGTTCCCTCTGCTTCCGAGGTGGCGGGGCCGGGAGCAGCGGAGTGGACGGGGCCCTCCCAACAGCGCTGTGATGCCCTTGAGCTTGGATTAGGTGGTGAATTCAGGGACACTCACTTTATTCTTATGCTGTGCCACCAACATATATAAATATATGTCGTAGCACACTGTAAACATTCTTTTGTATTATCAAAAATTCATTTTAAGAACTTATTTTCAAAAAGAGGGTGGACAATCACACTGGTGGCGACATGGAAGGCAAAAAGGGGCCGGGAGCTGAGGATGCTGGAGCCGCAGCAGCGGCCACTGATGTCCTGCCAGCGAAGTCATTAAAAACCACAGAGGCCAATGAACGATAATAAAAGCTGCATTTAGGAAGTGCCATCCTGTCATCAGCACGCGCTAGACTCTCGACCTGGGTTATTCTGGTTCTTATCGGCACAAGAAGGGTTGTCATTGTCAGCGTGGAGAATAGCCTCTGAGAGGCGAAGCGTGTGGCCGAAGTCGCCAAGCCGGTCCCGCCGCCGAGTGAGAAATCACGGGCGCCCCGTCCGTGCGCGCCCGCGAAGACTGCGTCGTTCCGCAGTGCCAAACAGCCTCTCAAATATTTATAGACATAAATGGTGAATGAACCAAAGCGCAATTCAATCCAGCACATATTTATAAATATTTATAACCAAATGTTTTGCTTTGATAAGGCCTATTCTCTGAAGTGCCTGGCGGCAGACAAGCAGGGCTCTTCCTGCGGAACAGGCTGCCGCTCACCTGGGAGCGCTCACCGCTTCCGCGCACGCGCGCGCATCTGCCGGGCTCCCATCCCGCCCAGATGGCCCGCCGCCCCGCTACTCGTCATCCTCAACTTAACACACCATGAAAATAAGACTGGGAGCTCGAGGATTACAGGGTGCTACGTTTGTGAGGGAATTTGTGCTTCTCAGCCACCTAAAATCTGCCAGAGGCTCCCCACTGCTTTCAGGATGAACGCCACGCCCCTCGGCAGACCAACAGGTCCCGGCCCCACGCTCCCAGCTCACATACCCCCACTCGCAATTCACCCCCACAGCCAGACCTGAAGGCTCGGCTCCACTGGCAGGCTCTCAAATACAGCATGCTCTCTTTCACCGCCTGCCCTTCCTTCTTTGCCTCTCTCCTGGCCTGGCTCACGCCTACCGCTCTCAGAGCCCAGCCGTGATGACTCCTTCCTCAGCGAGCTTCCCAAGCCTCACTGCTCACTGCCCCTCCCACACAAACCGACCTCTGCTACTCATCCCTTTCCACCAGCTCTGTGTTTTCTTGTCCGCTCTCCCTGCAGACCCTGAGCTCCTCTTTCTGCATCTCCAGCCTGCAGGCTGGGTAGACATGAATTCAGAGCTCGCTCTGAACAAATGCGTGTTGTTGCCTGAACCTCCTGTCCCTGGACCACTTAAGACAGCAGTGGGCTGAGACAGAGAGTCCACATCAATGTGCCCGTGGCAGCCCGGTGAGCCTGTCAAGGATTCCATCGTCCGATGTAATCCTCACAGCCACTCCACGAGGCACTATTGTTCCCATTTCACAGATGAGAAAACCGAGCTTTAGAAAAGTCCAGTGACCAGAACAAGACCACGCAGCTTGTCAGCCAGGCCCGTCAAACTCCAAAGCCCATGATCTGTGATTAATTTTTTTGAATAAACAATTGAATGCCCTCAGAATATGGAAATCAGAGGATGCGAGACCGGAAAAGCATCTTGGGAAGTGATAACAATGTTTAGTGGTCATGTTTGTGTCCCTGAGAGTTTTTTTTAACCATTTACAAAGATGCACTTAATGACAACACAGATTTTGTACAGCACCTTGAAATTTCAAAGGATTTTCCCATTTAAATCAGCATTTCTGAACATTTTTCTTTGAGGACTTTTCTTTAATGCTCACCTGAGGACATATTTACTGATTTTAGAGAAAGGAGAAGAGAGGGAGAGAGAAAGGGCAAGAAACATCAATCAGTTACCTCTCACACGCACCCTGATTGGGAACAAAACCGTGACTGGGAACCAAACCCACAACCTAGGCATGTGCCCTGACCAGGAATTGAACTTGCAACCCTATGGTCTAGGGGATGACACTCCAACCCACTGAGCAACACCAGCCAGAGCTCTTTGAGGACTTTTAAGGTGGATTTTATGGGTTGTCCAAGGGTCACCTGACCTAGTGTATACATAGACCTGCCCACAGACCCATGAAGAATCTCACAAGCACCCCGGGCAGGGCAGAGGAGTGGGAGCGAGGCATTGAGTAGGAGGACAGCACCCACCTCACCCAGCCTGCCAAGCCCTCAGCCTAAGGCCACACCCCGTCTCTCCCAGGCCTTCAGAACACTTCCTAGCAAAGCAGGAAGTGAGGATGTGTGGCCCAGCAAAGGAGCACCGTCTGCCCAGGTCCTGACCACTTCTCCTCACTGTGACTGCCCACTGTGGCAACAACATAAACCAGAGGACCACTGGGATGGGTGAAGACAATTCACCCCAATTCTCAGAGCCAACATGGGCAGCCAAAGAGGCCCTGAGTTCCTCACAGAATGAATGGGGCTGGGCACAGGGTGCAAAAGGGTAAAGGAAGGAGTGGGGTGTCCGCCTCAGAAGCACCAATCCCAGGGCCTGCCCAAGGGAGGCCACCCAGCCTAAAGGCAGCCCCAAGGGAGCTTGTCATTACTCCACACTCCCAAATCTTTCCAGGAAGGACACCAGAGTCCCTGGTGTACACTACCCAGGTACCTGGAATCATGCCTCAGTGCAGCAAGAGAGTCAGGAGCTTCGTCAGCTGTGGGAACTCAGGCAAACCCTTTTCTCCTCTGTAAAATGGAGAATAATAATCCCAGCCTCATGAGGCTGTGGAAAGGTCTCAAAAGACAGGGACATACAATATGGCCAAGGCACACCCTTAGCACATAGCAGGCACCTGATAAACAGCATCTCCTCCTGTTCGATGATCTTGCAGTTACATGCAAGACTCTTTGCAGCATGCTGCATGAAACAGGGACCATGTCTGTCTTACAGTCACTGGATGCCTGGTCACAAAACAGGTGCTCAGCAAATAGCAGTTGACAGAGTGAACCACCAGGATGTCGGAGGCCATTTGGGTTGACAGGACATGTACGATCACAGAGCTGGGGGCAGGGGGTGCTGGCCCAGCTCATGAGCCCCTCCCTGGCTTCCGGTTCCCTGGCTTCCCTGTGAGGCTCTGCTGACACACCTCCAGGGCCATAGTGCTTACTGTGGCTGGACGCCCAGCATCCAGTCAGGCTGCCCTTCCTTAGACTTGACCTAACGCCACCTACCAGTGCCATCCTACTTCTGGAGAACCAGGAGTAAAGCCCCTCCCTCCGGCATTGTCCCACACCCTAAGAGCACTGAGGACCACCCTGCCTTCTCTTCATGGACTGAAATCTCTAGGTTTTTCTTTGATTCCTGACAGGTCTGGGGACTGATTCTGGGCACTCATGGGCTTGGTTTAGCAAACTCTCTCTCTGGTCCAGGACTGGGGAGCCTGGCACCATGTTCCGGGGAAATGTCCTGGGCAGTCCTCAGCGCCCCTGCTGGCCCTCCCTAACCCTCAGTCCCTGAGCTGGAAGACCTTTGGGAAGTCTGATCCCAAAGTCTCTCCTGTCCTTCTGTGCGAGTAGGGGTCTTGTGTCACTCAGGTCAGAGCTGAGGGGTGAGGCGATAAGCAAGCCCCATCACTGGCCACCTGGGTGGGCTGGGTCCTTCTCCCCTAGAAATCCAGCCCCCCCCCCCATGAACCGCCCCGACCTCTGATGGTGCCATGGAAACAGTATTTCTCTGCCTTCCCTCCAAGGGGCCAAGGCTTAGAGAAGACGCCTGTGTCAGACAGCAGGTGTTTTGAAAACTAAGGAAACATAAACTCTTCCCACAAGGACCAAGGAGCAGCTGGAGTGAAGGGAGCCTTCCCTGAGGTCAGAGGGCTGTGTTCTTCTCAGGCAGAGTGCAGCAGGCGTGGGCCCCGCAGACCGAGCAGGGTCTCTGGAGTCAAACCTATGTTCAAGCCTTGGCTGTGTCAACTCACCTACTGTGTGACCTTGGGCAAGTTGCCTGACCTCTCTGAGCATTAATGTGAAAGGAGAATCAACAAAACACAATTCATAGGGCTGTTGTAAGAATACAATGAAATAATGTATGGAGAGTCAGCTGGCCTGGGTTGAGGCAGGTACTGAATAGTAGTCTTTGATGATGATGATGATGATGAAGAAGAAGAAGAACAAGAAGAACAAGAAGGGGGAGGAGTAGAAGGAAGAGAAATAATAATTAATCATCACATCCTCACATCCTGTCCCCGCCCCCCCAACCCAGAGAGAACCCCCTTTCTGAACTGTTGGAAGTCCCCTGAAAGTATCCCAAGTTCTGCTTCCCTATGAGCTGTCTGACACCTGGGGTCACCAACCCTTTCCCACCTTACAGAGGCTACAAGAGTGGACACTACCCACAGGCCAGGCCCAGCAACCCGGACCTTCCCCTCTGTGCTGCTGACCGGCACAGCCTGCCCTAGCTCCCTTATGCATGGCAAACAATGAGGTTCTCTCTCCAGCCCAGCTCATTCCTGGAAACAGTGGGCTCGGGGGCTGGGCGCCCTGCCCAATTAACACTCTCAAGAATGCCAGTGGAGCAGCTGTGGTGGCAGTCAGACTCCCCAGGGACAGGGCCCAGGTGTTCCTGCCTCCTCTCTGGTGCAGGCTGGGGGAGGAGGGGGCTGCAGAGGAGTGGGGCAGGCGGGGCACCTGCAGAGGGCCTGCCATCAACCAGGCCTAGGCCCCACCCCAGGGCATCTGGGCTTCCTTCGGGCGGGGAGAGGCAGGTGGGAAGCATCTGGCAGCCCTCAGTGCCCTGCACACCGTGCAGACAAGAGGATGGGTGAGCTGTGGAGTCACCGGTGGCCCCAGCTTACTACCTGTCTATAAAAGGGCAACATGCTTAGCCCCACAGTGTCACAAGGTGACACAAAAGCACATAGCTTGGAACTTGGTCCACCGTCAGGACCCAAGAACATGCTGATTTTCTCTCTCCCCCTCCCTTTACTATTCGAGTAGATGGCAGAAACATGCTGTTACCTTACTTTACAGAGAGAAAAGATGGAATCAGAAAGATACACAAAATAAGCAATTTTATCTCTGTGGCTGCTGAGAGCCAGACTTGAAAGGAAAGCACATGACATGGAAAAGAGTTAAAGGAACCTAACGTCAAGGAATCCCACCCTGGCAGTTCTGAGAATGAAGCACATGAAGGGAGCATGCAAATGTTATGTAGGGAAAAACAGGAACCAAATACAGGGACAAGAACTAGGAACAATATCTATTGAAAAATCATAAGGAAAGGTAGCTTCTTACCTCCAATAATCTATTTGCTTATAAAATTTGCTCTAAACATACTCTCCACTGAAATAGTTGATTGATGTTGATCTTATTTAGCTAGTTTAATAAAGCTACTTATCTTTGTGTAAAGAAAAAAAAAGATGATAAGATTATTCAATGTACAAATCCAGAAAGGTGTGGTTTTGCAGGAATTTAACCCTTGGGCCTCTATAGCACAATACTGCCACCTGGTGACAGTGTACTTAAATTGAAGGGATAGAATGTGAGAAGCATGTGAATTCTTGGGTTGCTGAGTCTGAAAAAGGAATGAGGCTTTGGTCATGTCACTCACATGCAAGTCCCTTTGCAGTTACCAGTAACTATTTTGAAAAAGTCAATCAAATCAATAAAAACTTGGCAAACTAAGGTCCATTCCCAGCCCCTTGAAGGCAACTAATTTCTGAGTTGAAACCTAAGCCTATAGTTTTTTCTTTGTGAAATGAAGGGTGGAGCCTAAAAGATCTCTTGGCTCTGACATTTGAAAGCTCCAGAAATGTATTTCAAAACCCCCAAGGGAATCTGTCAAAATGCAGATTTCTGGCTCCAGCCCCAGATTCTAAACTGATAAGAACAGATACTACACTTGATCTTAGCCAAAAGGCTGAGAAGCAATCCAGCCCCAGATTCTAGATCAGAATGTCTTGGGTAGGGCTCTGAAATCCACACTTTTAACAAGCAGGTCCTCATTTCTCTAATGTTTGAGAACTGATATCCCAAGTCCTTGTGTATACATTTAAGATCTTATTTTATTAACTCTAGAAAATTTGAGGTATCTGCATCTATCACAGACCTTAACATTTCCCGAAGAAGGCCTAAATATCATGCAACACCCAATGCAGTTCCATAAGGACACCAAGTTGGAAGAAGGTTTTAGGCCCCTTTTACTGGTGGGGAAACTGAGGCACAGAGGAACCATGAGCAGCCCAAGGTCACAGGGCTGAGTGAGCCACAGCTGGCTCTATCTACACCCTCATCTTTGGAATGGCCACCCTCTCCCCAAGGAACCCAGAGCCTCCTTGACTCACCTTCTATTTCTCAGTGCAGTGGGGCTGAAGTCCCACCAGGCAATGGAGCTCAGGGCCCAGACCCAACATTCAAAGGCTGTCTTCAGCCCTGAGGTATGTACTTCAAACTCCAGCCCAAACTAGCAGAAAGTGAGCACCTGTGTCATCCATCAAAGCACACCTCTAGCCCTGGCTGCTGTGGCTCAGTGGATTGAACGCTGGCCTGAGAACCAAAGGGTTGCCAGTTGAATTCCCAGTCAGGGCACACACCTGGGTTGTGGGCCGAGGGGCAGCCCATCAATGTTCCTCTCACACATTGATGTTTCTCTACCTCTTCTCTTCTCCCTTCCACTCTCTCTAAAAATAAATCAATAAATACCATTAGGGAAAAAAAGAAAAGCACATCTCTAGCTCCAAAATGGTCATTGTAAGTTTTGACATTCAAGTGAGGAAGGCAAGGCTACAGCTGAAGCTGAACTCTTCTCATCTGCCCAGGAGAGCCTGCATTTCCTCAGGAGAGAGAAAAGGTGCCTAGTCTTTCCTCCAACTGCTTAACAGATAGAAGCAACAAGCGTGGCTCTGTCCCCCACTAGCTGTGTAAACTTGGGCAAGTTACTTACCCTCTCTGAGCCAGTTTCCTCTTTGGAAAAATGAGGATTAAAAAACATCCGTACCTCACAGGATTAATGAGTGTTAAAAGAGATAATACACGTAAGGTGTTAACCTGGATGAATGGGATATAGTCAGTACTCAAAAAGTGATAGCTTGGAAGCAAAAGTATTCCCACAATTCACCAACACAGCTTAGAGAGAAGCGGAAATCCCTGCTCTGACGGGTCCATTTCACCCAGAAGCGGGAAGCGTCTGCACGCCTGACAACGATGCCCTGGGGACCGTTATGGGCAGGGACCAAGCTAGGCTCCCATCTGTTCTCCCACAGGACCAGTTTCCAGACTGGGAAACGGGTTTCTGGCTAAAGTTAACAATCTGAAAGAGTCCCCCTTCTCATACATGCACAGGAAACTTCTTTGGGGAACCCCACCTTCGATGGGAAGGTGAGGGCATCAGCTCATCACCACCTTTATTATTACACAAGGTGGCAGGCAAACCCCCTTCCCGCAGTCCTCTGGGGGTGGGGTCTATTTACTGTTAATGGAAAGGGGCGGGGGAGAGTGAGCTGGTCCGGGCCACCCTAACTGCTGCCTCCGTGTTCCTCAATTACTGCTACAAAACGACTTGATGAGAGGAACCGAGCCGACATCTGGGTTTCAGTTGGCATCTGACATGGGGCCTCGCTAATGAATCTGGAAACGCGAGCTGACAAAGACTCAGAACTGAGCGCAGTCAGGGAGAAAGCGGCTGAGGCGAACAGAAGGTGGTGTGCGGCTGGCAGCGCTCAGTGTTCCGAGGTCACCAGGAGCGTCCGGAGGACTGGGAGATGGCGCCTTGAGTTCAGCCATCCTCCTCAGCTTTGTCATGGGAGCCCCAGAGGACAGGCGGGAGGCGGTCCAGCAGCAGCTGGGAGGGGCACGGCTGAGGCCCACTCAGTGTCAGCAGCCAGCTCGGAGGACAAAGGGACCCGGCCACTTCAGCCCCATCAGCCAGACATGTTGTCTCATTCCTGCCTGGCCCAGTGCTGGCACTTCGTTACACCTCCTCGGCTTTGCAACTGCCTCACATAGTATATATAATATATGTTTGAAAGTAAATATATATACGTACACACGTACTTTCCCCTTAACAATCATTTATCGGTAGGCCACCTTTATAGCTTATCTCTTACTAGGCTTTACATACATTACATTTAGTCCCCACATCAACCGAATGAAGTGGTATCTCCTTTTTACCATTCAGCAGAACAAGGCCCAGAGAGGTTAGGCTAGTTGCCTAGGACTGCACAGCTAGCAAGGGCAGGGCCAGACCATGGTCAAGGGTTGGTGCATGCCCCTCTCAGCACACTGCATACCTCCCCTTCCTCCTGCCCTCCCTACCACCATTTCAATGCAGCTATGGAAGGGAAGGAGGGTTGGAGTCAGAGTCTCGGATGGCCAGGGCTGAGGAAGCCCTGGGGACCAGTGGCGTCCAAGTCTATCCCACAGGCTTTGAAGGCAGGTCTGAGGCCAGGGGACAGTGAACAAGTGGAGAGGGTACCCACATACCCCTCCCCCAGCCATGTCTGTTCTATACCACAACTGGTGTCCTGCTGATTCAAATCCACCACTCACATTATAGTTAGAAAACAAAACTCCAGAGAGGTACAGAAGTGCATCTTGAAGGACTGGAGCCGAAATCCAGGTTTCCTGACCCCAGTCCTGCACGCATCCGGGGTGGCTCTGAACAGGGGCGGGCCTTCCCTGGCACTGTGGTTGTGCGAGCTCTGCCTCCTGCTAAGAGCAGGAGGAGGCCAGCTCCCGCTGAGGACGTCTGTGATCCGAGAGTTCCCACACAAGTGCTCGCCAAGGGCTTGGCGCGCTGCAAGCTCTCCGTGAAGGACAACTATCATCACTGTCTGCCTCACTGCTCCCCGGGGCCAAGATAAAGGCCCCCATCGGCCCCTGGCATTTGGTCCCCACCCTGACCTCCCATTCCCGCCCAATGGGGAAGGTGCCTATCTGAGGTGAGAGTGGATCCAAACAAAATGCTTGGCACAGTCCCTGGCGTGCGGGAGAGCTCCATCGGGTCGGCCAGTCTTGTCAGGACTACTGCGTCACCTGTAAGCCTTCTTTCCCTGCCTCCCTCCACGACTGTAAGGCATCGAGATGCGCCTCACCAGCCTGGAAGTGCCAGCATCTCACACCTCTCTCCTGGCTGACAGTTGGCGCCACTCCGCATTCTCTCCTTCTGCGGACTTATTCATCGCTCCCCGGTTTCCCTTTGGCTTTTGAAAATTAATTATCAGTGATTTGTTAAGTTCATTAGCTCTGCCTCTCAACAGCCTGGATGGCCCGCCATCTGGACCCGGAGTTCCATTTTTAGGAGCGCTGCTCCATAATTACACAGGAAGCAGTGTCGCCCTGTGAGGCCGCACTCAGCACACGCAGCTGACCCCGCCTTTCCTCAGCCTCACACTCTCTCGCACCAGGACCCAGGACGTGCGGATTTGTGCGCCCTGGTCTTGGATCTACCGTCCTTTCAAACGCATGCAGAGCCCCCGACATCTTTCTCTTCTTAAACATCTCACTGAACCCCTTCCACGTGCCAGATGTACTGTAGCTGCTGTGTACGCCTCCTCTTACATGTGCCTGTAGGAATTCTGTGAGGCTGTGATCATGAACCCATTGGCACACAAGGAAACTGAGGCTCAGACAGATGCAGTGACTTGCCCGAAAGAGCACATAATTGTCAAGTAGTGGGACCAAGGTTTGAACTCCAGGCCTAAGTCCACTCCAGAAAAACCTCAGGCTGGATGTAGCAGATCCTGCAGGCCCACCCCCTGCCTGTTGGTTACATCGTTCCCCCTGCTTTCCACTGCAGGAGCTCTCGGACGCGCAGCCCTCTGGGCCCCATAGCGTCCACTCATTCGTGCCTGGGCAGCGGCAGTCCCACCTGCGCCTCCTTCCAACGCCGGGTACTCGGGAGGGTGGACGCGCCTGAAACCGCATGAAGAATGGATCACGTTTATTGATCACTCCCTGTGTGATACTTGCTAAATGCCTGGCTTATCTCATTTAGCCCACACCACTACAGGGGTTACAATAAGGCAGGTGCCTACGGGCGTGATCATGCTTATTTCATAGAAGGGAGACCAAGGTCCAGAGAGACTGAGCCACTGTCCTTGGTCGCCCAGTTAGCAACTTACAGAACCAAAATTTGAAGCCAGGCTCTGACTTCAGAGTCCGCTATGCCATCCTCCTTCACGGGGAAGAGCCAACCAACTATGTTCCAGACAAGCCGCCGCACACGTGAGGAGGCTGACTATAAGGGAGCCCGTTCTGTGTGCATCTTATGTTACATACGTTATAAGGTGAGGGCAGACAGACTCCTATGGCTCCAGTTTAGGCAAGTGAAACCCTATTTTCAGGTGAAAAATACTAGTCAGGAAATTCATGCAACAAATATTTACTGAACCGCCATTAAACAGCAAGGGCCACACCGGGGCTGGGGATTCCCAGCACACAGTAGATGATCACCCCCATCCTCCAGGGCCCACACCTCTGAACAGATCATTACAGGTGCCCGAGACCTGATCTGTGCCACAGGAAAAGCGAAGTAGGGCATCCAGGGGCACAGAGCAGAGGAGCCTCACCCAGCCCACGGGGCAACGGGAGACGGCTTTGCTGAGGAAGCATGGTCTCAGTGGAGACCCAGAGGATGACAGAATTGTCCCGACGATGTGGGTGTCTGTGTGACATGAGTGCACAGAGGCATACACATGTGCATTTCTCCAGGGAGGCACCTGCTCCAGACTGAGGAAGCAGCAGGTGCAAGCCTCGGGCTGAGCATGAGGACAGCGCACCTGAGGCGATCCGAGAGACTGTGCCGCCTGGAAAGCAGCAGGGGGCCCATTCCCTCATTTGGCGACGTCTGCTGAGGGCTGAGGGTGCTCCCGGGGATCTCCTCATCCGGCAGCTGCTTTGCTAGGCCAGCAAACGTGGCTGGCTCTGGGAGTCAGCTCTGGAGCTGCCTCATTTTGGGGGTTCCTTGACCAGTCTCCTGGTCGGAGCCTTGCCCACTTACCAGCCCTTCCTGAAGTCTACTTCATCGATCTCTGTCTTGAGGGTCACCCCCTCCAGCACCTTCTAGCACAACGGCTCTAGTCCTCGTCAACAGATGCCACAGCCACTGACTCCAGGAAAGGAGTGGGTCCAAAGTCTGTGAAGCCAGCCCTCACTGGCGCCTTCAAACACCCCTTAGTGAACTCACACACATCCTTGTAAGTTCTGTTATCATCCCCATTTTACAGATGAAGCAAACAGCCCAGGGAACTGTAAGACGTTTGTCCCACAACACAGAGCTGGTCATTCTCCTCCCCGCATTCTCTGCTCCCTCTTTCCCAAAGAAACGATCCTCAGAAGTCAACACCCTCTCCTCCCTGAAAGGACTGCCAAAAAGTCACAAATGTCAAGCAGCTTCTCCCTAAACACTTGACATTTTTTACCAGCATGCCACACTTCAGCAAAACAATGAGATTCCTTCCAAGGATCAACGCAGCGTAAAAGTGGGAGCCACGCAGCAGAGGGGAAGTGGAGACACTGCCCTTCGTTGGGCGGAGAATGTGACCTGGGGGGATATTGAACAATTAGATTTCTCCAGAAGGTCTGAAGAGCCCAGACAATCCAGAGCAAGCACCTACTAGGTGCCGAGACCAGTTCCAGGCACGTGTGGGTGGGGGCAGAGAAGGAACCCAGCACAGGGTCCCTGTCCAGCAGGAGCTAAAAGCTAACAACAGACATGCAAGAAATACTTACATGCCAAAGCCAAGCCAGGCCAGCCAGTTGGAGGAGCCCCTCAAACACCGTCACTGAACAAACAGCATGCCTGTCACACGTATACAGACCCAGGGGGATGAGTCAAAAGCAAACTCACTTAAAAGCTTAACTGCAGTGGAAGCCTCAGGGTGAGACCACCCAGGATTCACTTTCTACCTGATATAGTTCTGAGATATTTGAGTTTTTAAAACAGATGTGTATAACCTTCATACATTTTGGTAATCTAAATGAAATGGTATTAAATTCATGGTAGCTTTGTCCCTGCACGCAAAAGTCCATCTGTGACCAGCAGGACAGTGGAGGGGAGGACCGTGAAGTCTTCTGACACCCAAAGGGCGCCGCTGGCCTTGGGAAGGTGGGGGCTTTCCAGCCCCGGGCCCCCACCCCCGAAAGGCGCTGCCCTCCCTCAGGTCCTGCTCTTCCAGGTCTGAGGCCAGTTACTGCTTATCAGTAATTCCCGGGTACAAACAACCAGGCCGGCTGGACCTCCTCTGTGGGCGGGGCAGTCCACTTAGAAGCAAACACCCACACATGTGCTCACCCAGCATACCAGGGAAAGGCAAGACCTAGAAGCACTTTAAGAACTAAGTTCCAGCCCGAGAGGACTTAGTCTCGGAAACACTCTTGAAGGTCCCATACTCCTCTCTGGGCTGACCAGATTCCCAAGAGTATCCAGCATGATGTCCATTTACCTCCCATGAGCACTAGGAGTAGAACAAAGAATTTGATCCAACCCTTGCACAAGAAGGCATCGTGGGCACTAGAAAGACCACTAGGCCAAGAATCAGAAGAGTGGGTTCTAGTCCCAGAGTTGCCAGGTGCCCGCTATGTGACCTAATATAAATGGCTTAACCTCTCTGAGTTTGAGCATACTCCTATATAAAATAGAGATGAAACAGAAAAATGGGCAAAACACTCAAATGAACAGACTCACAAAAAAGGAACACAAACAGCCTTAAAAACATGAAAAAGGGATGCTCACCTACACTCATAATTAAAGAAATACAAGTTAAAACAAGGTGCTTTTTTGTCCATCAAACTGGCGAAAATGAAAACCATTAATAATGTCCAATACTGAAAAAGGCGTGGAAAAACAGATTTTTATATACTGTGAAGATGGTCCAGGCTTTCTGGACAGTAATTTGGCAATAGCCTCATAAAATAAAATGCATTTTAACTTAGCACTTCCACCTCTAGAAGTCGATCCTACAGATCTAAAGATGTTTAACTGCAAGAGTCAGATTTACAAGAATATTCCTTTGTAGCAATGTTTTTGCTTTTTTTTTTTTTTTGTAATCCTCACCCAAGGATATGTTTATTGATTTTAGAGAGAGCAAGTGAGGGAGAGAGGTAAAGAGAGAGAGAGAAACATAGATGTGAGAGAGAAACACCAATCAGTTGCCTCCTATAAGTGCCCCAGGTGGGGATCGAACCGGCAACCGGGGCATTGGCCCTGACCAGGGAATTGAACCCACGACCTTTTGGTGTACAGAACAATGCTCCAACTGAGTCACCAGGCCAGGATTGTCTTTGCTTTTTAAATAGCAGAAAGACCTCTGACCAGTGTGGCTTGTTTGGCTGGGCATCATCTCGCAAAGCGAAATGTCAGCAGTCCAGTTCCTGGCCGCATACCTGCGTTGTGCATTCCATCCCACGTCAGTGCACGTACGGGAGGCAACTGATCCACGCTGCTCTCTCACTTCAATGTTTCCCTCCCTCCCTCTCTTTCTCCCTCCCCTTCCCCCTCTCTAAAGACAAATACGTTCTTTTAAAACCAAAGAGCAAAAAGACTAAAAACAATTTAACAGCCCTCCCTGGAACACACAGTGAGCGCCTATGGTGCTAAGAAACTACTCGAAATGCACTGGCATGGAGTGGAGAGAACAGAACATGCTCCCATTTGGGGGCAGACAGAGAGAGAGGAGAGAGAGAGCTGGAGATTTCTTTTCATTTTATGTAATTTTGTCCTAATCAATTTTTTAAACCAGGTATTAAATTTTCAGTAACTTTGAGGCCTGGGTTTTGTTCTGCTTAGACGGGGGACATCCTGCCTGTGTGAAAATGAGATGCGGGCGATGTGAGGGTGTTTTGTCAACTGTAAGGATCACGCGCGAGCAGAGCGCTATCAGCACAAATTCCCACCTGCAACACGGGTGTTTCTCCGAGAAGAGCAAAGCCACCTGAAGGTGTGGGCAAGCACCGAACTGGGATGGAGTGCTGCCTGCTCTCCCGCCTTCGCACCACATTCTTTCCAGAGGTGTTTCAGGAGCCACGAAAACGGCAGTGTCCAGACTGGCCTTTACCAGGTCCAGGGTGGAGGTGGGGAACCAACAACTCCTCAGAGATAATTTCACCTGATGAGACCACTTCTAGGCCAGAGGCTGGCTCCCAAAGAGCCGGGCTAAGAGACAGCTCAGGGTTTGGCCTTGCTGACGGACAGATGCCGCACCAGGCTATCTGTGAGCATCGCCGTGCAGCTGGAGCAGGCAAGGTTCCCGGGCTCCCTCATCCCCACCCCGGGACCCACTCAGCCAACATCCATGCAGCAGATGAGTGAGTGGCTGTGGATGGCGACCTGCCCAGGGCCTCACAGACTGTTGGCTCTGGCAGGACTTTCTGAAAGCCCCTGAGCCTCACGTACAGATGTGACTTGCTCAAGGCCCCCAGCAAGAAGGGATGGAGAGGTGAGACTCCAGCCTGACACCTGTGACCGACGCCTTGTGCTCCATCCCCTGCTCACCCCCGAGCAAATGCAGAAGTCGTTCCAGATCCCATGTGCCACCAAGCACTCCTTCCGTCACCACCATGCTCCAGCTTTAAAGGTTTTTTAAGTTGGTCTCCATCTGACATTTTTTTAAATTTATTTTTGGAGAGAGGAGAAGGGAGGGAGAAAGAGAAGGTGAGAAACACCAGTTGAGAGAAACACTGACTGGTTGTCTCTCCTATGTGCCCCGAACAGAGGACTGAACTTGCAACCCAGGCACGTGCCCTGACCAGGAATTGGACTGGTGACCCTTCGCTTTGCAGGACAATGCCCAACCAAGCCACACCGGCCTGGGCTCCCTCTGACATTTTTGTAGAGCATTCTGACCCACCAGAGACTTCAAGCCCGACTTGTAATTTAAAAAAAGAAAGGAAGGGCCCGTTGCTGCTGTCCACTGCCCAGGCGTCAGGCGATGTCTGTCTGGCCCCTACCAGAAGCCAGGTGGGGTGGCTCACTGTCTGTGGAGGAGAGGCACTCAAGGTCTCCCCCTCGGGGTCAGAGCCCTCCACCTGTGCGGAAGCAGCCCTGTGAGGGTCTCATCCGAAACCCTGTGCTCTGGATTCGAAGATGGGCCCAGGGCTGAGTGGGCCTGTCTCTGTGAATGCAAGCTCCACTCTACAAGGGAAAATCGGGGGTCCCGGGTGCAGCTCTCCACCCTGCTCTCCCTCAGCTGGGAGGCTCTGAGTAAGTCCTGTCACCTCTCTGAGCCTCAGTTTCCTTATCTGTAAAGTCAAGATCTGTCTTAGAAGCTCTCTCAGGTTCTTTCTAGTTCACATAAGACTAAAGCAATGACTCCTCAGGCATTAGAGGTGACCCCCAAAGGCAAAGATTTCCAATGAACTGAGAAGCAACAGCCCTGAACATACCAACTCCCACACAGGCCTCACACAAGCCAAACAAAAAGAGCCCCTGGGAACCCACCATGCTGTGTGTGGATGAGTCCTGCGCTCTGGAGAGCCCGCTCTCAGCCTCCCCCGTGACACCTCCCTCCCGCCCTGCATGAGGTCGGGCCCACCCCCGCCCAGCCCTGGTCATCTCTTTCAGGCCTCGGTGGTCCATGCTGCACTCTCGCAGCAGATCTCCACAGTCTAAGGCCCGTCCTTCCCTTTCTACGCAGAGTCTGAGCCAGAGTCCTAGGGGGCCCTTCATTGCATTTGAGAAACAAGCCTTTCAAACAAACTTGTGCAATTGTGAAGATGGGCCCAGCAGTGTTCTCACTCTCACCTGGCACAATGCCCACCTCAGGCAGCTAGGGCCGCTATGGCTACACACACACACACACACACACACACACACACACACACACTCTCACCCCAAACCCCGCTCCTCTTCAGTGAAGAGTCTGCATCCTCCAGCTCGCCTCACCCAAAGCTCTTTCTCCTAACTTCCCAGGGTGGCGCACCCCCACTTCTGACTCAAGGTTAGCACGCTCCCTCCTCCCGCAGCCCGCAACCTGCACTGTGCATGTAGGAGCCACATAAAGTATTACAGCAAAGAAAGGCATGCCTGGAGCCCAGAGCCCGCGGTCCGGGGCTGATGGCGGTTGCTAAGAGACAGAAGATGCCCAGCTGGAATCGTGACTGAGGTTTCTTGTTTGTGCAAGAGCAAGATGAAGAGGGAAAGAGAGGACATGTTTTCTGTGATGAATTTCAGCCTCCACCAGATCCTGCCGGAGGGAGAAAAGATCTCTCTCAGGATTAGACCCAACAATGTTCAGTCTCTGCAGCCTTCTGGCAGCAGAAAATGTTACCTGTCCCATTCTTTTCCTAGTCCTTAAATATATGCTCTGAAAAACTAAGCCACAGAAAATCCTCTGAGAGAACAAAACTTAGCCATTCTATTTGCTCAGGTGCAGTGTTGTGGGGGAGTTCAAGTCCAATCCATGGGCTCAGACCACATCCCTTCAGTCCGAGCTTCTCAGCTTACTGCTGTGTCTTTAAGCAAATCACTTAACCCATCTGTGCCTCAGTTTTCATTTAGGTTAAGTGGAGCTCATGTAAGTCCCTCCTCGGTGTTATGAGGATTCAGCCCAGGAACCCATGTAAGGTGCTTAGCACAGCACCTGGTTCTCAGTTAGGAGCCACAGATGTTCACTTTTACTGACTATTCGTGGTCGGGGAGAGTTTTCCAGGGATCCTTATTGTAGAACGAGGAATCTGAGCTGACAATGGTCCAAACCAGGAGTCCTGCAGCTAACTCAAATGGGGAGCCACCTCACCATCTCTGTCTCCCCTCCCTTGGGAGAGACAGCAGACTCCCAAGAGGTAACCCTGAGCCACTGTCACCTCAGCCACTCTGCTCTCTTCATTCTCCCAAGGGTCCTGAGAGCCCTGCCCAGCTGGCACCACATCAGGCCCTGGGCATGGCACAGGAACAAGGGGACCCAGCCCTGCACCCCACCCCCAGGCTTACTACTGATAAAGCCTGCACATGTCCCTTCACAGCCAGGTGCAGACTCAGCCGCACAGTCGCCAGCCAGTCCCTCGGCCAGGACTAAGGTCACCTGTCTCCTCAAAACCACAAAATCCCCCTCCTCACTCAGACCCCGTGGCCAACCCACAGGCTTGCCTGGTGGGACTGGCCCTAAGTCCCAAAGAGGATAGAGGCAACAAGAACAGGGGGAAAAAGCTGCAGGAGAGCAGGAGGCAGGTCCAGGGAAGAGGACGTGGGGAAAGGGAGACGGTTTGGATAGCACCTCAGGCCAGTGGACCAGCAGAGCTTCTAAATCCTGGATCAGGTGCATGGTGGATTTATCTATATAAAAATCAGGTGCAGTATGGTGGTTCCTCAAAAACTCAAACACAGAATTGCCATTCCACCCAACAATCCCGCTTCTGGACACGTAAACAAAAGAACCGGAAGCAGATACTTATACACCCATGTTCTCTGCAGCATCATTCACAGCAGCCAACAGATGGAAACAGCCCGAGTGTACCCCCGATGGGTGAATGGATAAGCACGATGCGGCCCATGCCACAGTGGAATACTGCTGAGCCTCAGAAAGGAAGAAAACCGTGTCACATGTCACAACGCAGATGAACCTGGAGGACATGACGCCAAGATAAGCCCAATACAAAACGACAGATATTGTGGGATTCCACTTACAAGAGGGAGTCAAATTCACGGAGGCAGAAGGCAGAACAGAGGTTGCCAGGAGCGAAGGGTCTGGGGGGAAACGGGAGCTGGTACTTAGTGGGCACAGCCGCTGGGGAAGATGAAAAAGTCCTGGAGGCTGGTGGTGATGCTGCGCAACAATGTGAATAAACTTAATGCCACTGAACTGTGCACTTAGAATGTTTAAAATGGTAACATTTATGTTACAAATATTTTATTTCCCACGTGAAAAAAAGCCTGGCATCGGTTTAGCACAGTGCTGTCCTTGAAAAGACTAAACAAACAGGACATTTGAGAGCAGCACAAAATCCATGAGCGTGAGTTGTCACCTGTGAGATGGAAACTTTCGAGAAACACCCTTTGAATAAAGCTCACTCACTGGGTGCCCCATCCCCAGTTACCACATCCCCCCAAGTGGCCATTGATGGGTGAGACAAGGAAGCAGAGGGAGATGATAGGTCATTCGCTGAGCAAACCTCATGGGTGCCGGGCCACAGATGCCACGGGAAGTTTCCATGCGGACAGGGCTCCGAACGTCCTGCATCGCCCCCAGCCACACCACCTCCCTGATCGGTGACTCCTGGACTTACGTTCTTAGCAGAAAAACTGGGCACAATGGTCCCAGTGCTATGGAAGTGTTGAGAAGCTTAAAGAAACAATGAGAGAAAACACAAAGCAGTGGGTAAAGGGCATGAACTGCGGAGCCAGGCTGCCTGGGTTCAAATCCCTGCTCTTCTACGTCTAGTGTACGACCTTGGGCAAGTGACTTCCCCTCCCTGAGCCTCGGTTTCCCCACACATAAAATGAAGATAACTGCCTCACTTCAGAGGGTGCCTGGAAGGACTGAGATGCTGTGTGGCACATGTTCAGAACAACGCAGGGCACACGGAAACCCCACGTCAGCACGGCTCTGCTGACTGGTGGAGTCATGGCCATCCTGCCAGAGCCTGGGTGTCTAAGGATATTTCTATCTTTCTTTCTTCTTACCTGGATTTGCTCTGGAAACATGCCCTGTGGACTGGAACCCCCCTCACTCGCCGCAAAGGATCCCTAGTTTGCTGCATGGACGGGACCTGAGCCACATGGACAAACTCAGGCTGGGTCTGCATGGGGCCAGGATGCTGACTGGACCCTGTAGAGCCCAAGCAGATCCGGGCAGGTGAGGGCGGCCACATGGACAGGCTACGCAAGGGCATGTCAATGACCGTGACCTTCCCCACGTCCTTCTGCCACAAGGGGCCGCCCAGCCAGAAACAGCCTTTCCCGTTCTGTGCAGCTGTTCATCCAAATCCCAGGAGGCACCTCCAAATGCCCTTTTTAAATTCTGCCAATGTCTCCTACCACACGCACTCTCAGCACAAACAGATCCATTCAAGCAGCTAATTCAAACAAATTCTGCCCGGGCGCCGGCTGCCTCGGGTGGACTGACCGGAAAACACAAACGAGGCCTCTGTTCAGGCCACGCCCACCCAGCCTGGAGGAGGGGGCGCATGGGCCGCGCCTCTGCCCGTCGGCCGCAGGGCCAACCACGCCCTCACCACACCGAACAAGCGTTCGCAGCGGCCCCGCCATGAGCCAGGCACTGGACGCCCCTGCTGACAGCAGGTGCCAGGCTGCCCTCTGGAGCCTACAACACACCCAGAACAGCTCCTCTGAAGTACCCTGAAGGCAGAGGACAACGCTCAAAGCACAGAACTTCTGGGGGAGGGGTGGGGGGGCGCCTCTGATCTTCAACATCTAGACTATTTTATGTCCTTAATGTCCCATCTTCTGTTTTACCAGCAGTGATAACAGTAAGGGCAGCTAATCTACACTGAGAACTCGACTTGCTCCAGTGCTCAGTAGTAATCACTTCATTTTCTACACCGAGCCTATGCGGTAGTGCTTGTTCGTGCCCTCATCTTACAAAAGAGGAAACTGAGGCAGCGAGGTCTCGCAGCATGGCCCAGCTGGGACCAGGAGCTCAGCCTGGCCCTGTGGCCGCATGCCCAGACTGAGTCCCACAGGTGTCCAAACCTTACAAGTTCAGGTTTCTGCCCCCCACATCTCCCTCCTCTGTCTTCCAAGACCTGCCCTCTGCAGCCTCTGGCCCGGCCCCCCTGCAGGCTCAGGTAACCCCAGTTCCCTTCCCACACAGGCGGATTTGAGGCACCCCTGCAGTCTCAGCCCCTGCCCTTCCCTCTGCAGTGAAAGAATTTAGAATTGCAGCATGCCTTGCTTGGCTGCCCTCCCCAAGCTGACCCCTACATTTCCCCAGGACACCCTCCCAATCCAGACCTCAGAAAGTCCTCTTGGTTCCTGGAGCCTCAGGCCACCTCCACAGCTCCCCCCATGTAACAGGGGCCTGTGCCACAGTCCCATAGCTTGTACCTGAATTGTCCATCTGCACTTCACCTTGGCTCCCAAGCTGCCAACCCGGTAACCAGGCCATTCCCTCCTCCCCTGTCTGACTTCTGGGTCCCCTCCCTAAACTCCACACTACGATTGCACAGAACCTAACATGCCAAATGCCCCCTCACTGTATTTCCAGGGTCACGCACCCGGTTTTTCACTGTGTGCTTCCCCACCTAATGGAGGGCCTGAGACCGCTGGGCTGGCCAGAGCTGCCAGGCGGTGCTGGGGAGGCCTGTGCCTCTGACAGGCCGCACCTCATCAACCTGCCTGCGTCACACACTCCCAAGTCCCAGCCCAGCCCCTGCCCTGCCTGAATGAGGACCTTCTTCACAAGAGAGTGTGGTCATATCGTCGGACAGAAGGAAACAGCTGAAGGTGAGCATCTGTGGTGGGAAGGAAAGGAATCACCATCAGTCCCCCTTCTGGGAGGCTGTAGGTGCCTGGATAAGCAGCAAGGAAAACAGTTGCCGTTGCCCGTCCCCAGGTCGTAAAGGGAATCCAGGTGAGCCACAGAAGTGGGGGGAGCCACATTCACAGCAGCATTGTCCTCCACAGCCAGAGGACCGAAGCCACCATCAACGATGTGTGGATGAACCCAATGTGGTAAATTCACAGAGTGGAATATTAATCCAAGTTAAAAGGGAAGAGAATTCTGATACCTGCTACAACGCAGATACATACACCTAGAAGATATTACGCCAAGCAAAATCAGTCAGCCACGAAGGACAGATACCGTATGGTTCCATTCATAACAGGCACCCAGCGCCATCTAATTCAGGAAGCCCTAAAGTGGAATGGTGGTCACCAGGTGCTGGGGGGGCGCAGAGAAAAGAGGGGTGTTGTTGTTCAATGGGAACAGAGTTTCAATTTTGCAACATGAAAGGTTCTGGAGATCAGCTGCAAAACGTGTGCTGTACCTAACACCAATGAGCTGTGAGGATGGTTGGGTGGTAACTTTTACGTGTTTCTTGCCACAATGAAAAATCTAGAAAAGAGAACAAACGTGTGCGAGAGCCATTTACAAGTAGGATGACGCTCACCTATCTTCTCTCTGCTTACTCTACCCACCGTTTATGAGAAGCCGTTTGGGGCAGGGAGCATCTGGTTATGTCATGGACCTGCTAAAATTGACCTTCCACTCTGCCCCCCCATGCCCTCCCCCCCCCCCCCCCCCCCCCCCCCCCCCCCCCCCCCCCCCCCCCCCCCCCCCCCCCGCCCCAATCGCCTGACCCCCTGCTCACTGCTCAGTCCCCTGAGTCACTCTAATTTGCCATCATATTTGGACGCCCTGGCCCTATCAGATTTGAACAGTCTCTGCGCTCGCTGTGCCCTGGGGCCATCTGGCCAGGGAGCAGTCGGTCCCATTAAGTCCTCCAGCACTTCCTGAAGCATTATCAGGCCTGAGGCCTGGCAGGCCCCCAGCTCCCAGCAGGCGGGCCTGAACCGTGGTCTGACCCTTCACAGGCCTTCTGAAGTCTCCGAGAGCCTAGGGCGGCGCCACTTCCTCTCCCCAAAGGGGTGCATTTGCTCAGCTCTGGTGGGGGGCATCATTATCCTGCCCCATCTCATGCCTCTCGCCTCATCCTGTCCCCATCCATCTCCTCCCCCTGGTCCCCGTGTCTCTCCACTGTCATTGGGAACCACAGCTGTGTGACAAATGACACAGGAGGTCCTGGGGATGCCATTTCATTCTGTAGGCATTATTGTGCCTGACCTAAACCCGAATACCCAGGCCCCAGTCTCCCGGGTGACACCTGAAGGCCCCAGTTTCCTGGCAACGGGGAACAATGGCCCCTGGGAAAAGCACACACAGTTTGGGAAAGGGCAGCCTTTTTTCTCTGCGCCCCTGGGTAGGCTGGGGAGACTCTTCTCCTGCAGGCAGAGTCCGGAGGGACACTCGAGCCACGAGGGTATGCCCACCGCCCCACCCCAACCCTGAGCCGCAGGAAGTCTCCCAGGCCAGCCAGAGCTCACCCACCTGGGGCTTGATTAATGGCCTCTTAATGAGACAAAAGCCCCTTTGAGGGGACTCACCGCCTCTCCTTGCCCCTCTATAGCCATCCACTCCAAGCCTGAGCTGCCCTTCGTTCCCGGGCTGACTCCTATGTACCAACCTCTGTTCTGGTGACCTCCCAGGGTCACCTTTTGCCTGCAAAAGTGACATGCTCTTTCCCCTTTGAACACCCAGAGAGGGTGCCATGAGGAGTGACGAGCGCATAGGCACACGGCAGGTGTCACCAAACGCAGCCGTTCTCAAGACCACTTTCCCGAAGGAAGCGGAGAGCCACAGCAGCCCGAACGAGACCGAGGGGGTCCCAGGGTTGACCTGGGCCCTTCCCTGCATGTCCCTCAAACTGCAGATGCCCAGGAGGGCTGAACTTCATGGTGTGGAATCACCGCCCCAGATCCCCACAGACACAAGCAGCCCCGAGGAGGACCTCAGAAACCCCTCTCAAAACCAGGAATTCTGTAGTGAATGCCAGTATTTGCCAAGGTCGCTCGCTATTTGTGAAATAACTCTTGCCTACATACTAGGAAAAGGGGATCCCATTTTTTTAAATCCACTCCAGTACTGTTCCTCTAAAAAATTCCTTCTGACTGAAACCCACAGGGCAACTTCTGCAACATCAATTAACTGCATTTTGAGTTATGTTCTTTTTCTCTTTTTTGTTTTAGCCTCTGGGACTCTGGATTGCCTCCCACACCCAAGAGATCAGGAAGGGAGGAAGGGCTTCGGCTCCTCTTCTGCAGACAGGATATTGGAGTGCAGGAGAGTGGAGGCCAGCAGCGTCACAGATAGGTCCTGCCAAAGCCGGGACCGGGAGGCAGCAGGGCGCTTGCAGCTTGGCCACGCTGGTGGAAGAGGGGGCCAGGAGCAGTGGCAGGAGCTCAGAGCCCAGGTTAGAGGGACCACGGGCGCCTAATCCAGAGGCACAAGCCTAGTTCCAAACCACAGACAAGGGAAAGGACAAGCAGCAAATGAGCTACAGTCAGAAGATGCCAAGGCCAGGGATGTGATGAAGCAGGAGGGCAGCAGGTTCTCTGTGGTGCTGGTGAAGACAGGATAAGACCCCAGGTGTCTTAGATCTGACCTCCCCATGCTGGACAGAGAGGCACATGGTCAGATGGAGCAGCTCCAGTGAACAGGCGGGCAGAGGGCAGGGCACCACACCCGTGGCCCAGAGGCCTCCTGGCTCCTCCCTCCAGCCCTGCCCCACCCCAGCGCCAGGGCCTCTGTGAGAGATCCCAGAGATCTGCAGTCCTTCCCTTCACAGCCCTCATCGCTGCTTTGCTATTGACTACATCATTTGACTGCTCCTTTGCTTCTTGGGCAGCTGAAGTTTGAATAGAACTTCTTCTCTAGCACATGTTGACCCCCATCCACAATAGGACATACCAGCTCTGGAAAGCAGAGACCACATCCTTCTTTTTCTCACCACTGTACCCCAGAGAACGGAATGAAGCAGGCATAGAAATATTTGTGAAGTGTGTTACCAATGAAACATCTGAACCAAAAAAGCCAGAGGCCAACAGCTGGCCCGCAGAGCCCTGTGTCTGCAGACTTACATGCATAAACTTGACTGGCACCCACTGCAGATGGCTAAGCAGCCTGCGGAGCACGTTGTCTAAATAACTTGCTTGGGCCTGGCTACTGTGGCTCAGTGGATTGAGCACAGGCCTGCAAACCAAAGGGCTGCAGGTTCAATTCCCATTCAAGGCAAATGCCTGGGTTGCAGGCCAGGTCCCCAGTAGGAGGCATATGAAAGGCAACCACACAGTGATGTTTCTCTCCCTTTCTTTCTCCTTCCCTTCCCCTCACTCTAAAAATAAATAAATAAAAATCTTTCAATAACTTGTTTGAGATGTGTTCCCCTCCCCACCCCTTGCGTGCATGCCTATGTTTTCACTCGATGGTAACATGGCAGCCAGTTGACCTGTGTCTCTGAATACAGAGGCCCAATGTCCATGCACTGTATGGCCCTGTCAGCTTCTCCCTGGGACAGTCTGGAGGGACCAGAGAGCCCATCCTCCTCCCAAGGAGGGAAGCCCCTTGCAGACAGCAGTGGACCTGAAGGGCCAGGGCAGCAGAGCAGCCACTGCCCACGAGAGAACCGACCCTGACAGAGGCCCGGGCACTGCCTTCCCTACTCCTCACTCCCACCCCCCCAACAAAGGTCTGCTTTATCCCCATTTTACAGATGAGGGAGTAGGTTCAGGGGGTTACATTGCTGGTCTACAGTTACGTATCTAGAAATGCCAGCGGTGGAACTTGAACTTGAAGCTCTCTCTCAACACCCCAGTGCACTGGGCTTACATGTAGGATGAGAAGCAAAAATCCTTTGACAAATGGGAATCAGCAAAGGGAGGCCGGGGCGAGTTTGATGCCTTGGGAACTGGAGCAGCAGTGAGGACGCCCAGGGCAGGCAGCGGTGGCTTATTGGGCAGCAGCGAGGCCTCGGGACGCAAAAGGCCTAGAACCTGAAATCTGAGCAGAGGTGAACCCAGGCAGGATGCAGTCTGCATCTTAGCTCAGGAACACCTTCCACTTCTTGGCAGCTCTCACTGGGCCCTGTGCTCTGGGCTCGCACTGATGGGCTATGTCCCCAGAGGGGCTATTTGGCCAAGGGGAGAGAGGGCTGCGGAAGCACGCTGACCACCATTGGTGCGTCCCGCCTGCTGTTTCTGAAGATGGCACCACCGGAGCCAGGCTGGGAGTGGGTCTTCGGCCAGCAGTGCTTCCCTTAGGCATCTTGATGTATAACCCTATTTTGTCTGCCCTTCAGAAAAACCCCCTAGGAACTGAAGCTCCCTACCCTGGGATGGTGGGGGCTGAAGAGGCACTCCAGGCCCTTGGATGGATTCTGAATTTCTGGGGTCCTTGGGGTGATGGGATTTAATATTGGATGGAACGCTAGGGCTGGCTAGCCTGAGGTGTCAGCATCTGCACTTGGCATTGGTGAGGAATAAAGAATGGGGACACACTACTGAAACCATATGCTAAATAAAAACAACCTTTCTCCTTCTTAAATGAAAATTAGAGACGAACCCTCTCTGCTGGACTTCTGCAGCACGTGGCAGGCATGACCTGTGTACCCCGAGGGCTGCCAAAGCTGCAAAATGGGCTGAGAGGAGTGATGCGCCCACAGTAACAAAGACCCCAGTTTCGAGCTTGCAAGATCTGAAGGCACATGCTCGGTGTATAGAAGTCAACACCGCACCCTCAGGGCACAATGTGACATGCCCCGGGGCGGTGGCTCAGAGAGGTGTCTCAGCCCCGTGCCAGCTGATACTCACAATGGGGTCGGGGATTGGAACAGATTGACCAGGGCCAAGCCCTCCCTGTTAGAGTCAAAATGGATCACTGTCAGAGCCTCGACAAAGCCTGATGCTCTCCGAGTTAAATGAGCTGTGAAGACCAGCATCCTTTTAACCTGGACCAAATGGATGCCCGGGGAAGTCACGTAAGCGAAAAGGGAAGCTTTTTGCTGACTAAGCTCCAGTCCCCTTGCTCAGCCTTAAAAACAAACACATTTTTACTTTGTTTCTTTAAAAATAATGTTTTCTTCCTCCTAAGTAATAAAGGGAATTCTTCACAGAGCCCCACAGTCAGGAGACATTAACTGAAGCACGGAGTCATTACGCCTTGCTTCTCTCCCTGGGAGGATCTCTACCTTGTTCGCTTTCTAGACCCGATTTCTGGAACCTCGGTCCCATTGGCTGCCCAATTATCTTTGTTTGAAACAACGACAAAATCAAACTACAAATCATCGAGAAACCATCTGTGGGGATTTTGCTTTAACGTATTCCAAGAACAGAATGAGGCTCAGACTCTGGTTACGGGGAATGAAGGTGCAGGTGTTTCTCTTTCCTTCCCTGCATCCCCACCGTTCGGGAGACTGGGACTCCACTGACAGGAAAAATAGAATCGTGACGTTTCTTGATGGTTTACCCCACCAAGAGTGAGCCAGTATTCTTATTTATTCCCAGCTCAACAATTTAAAATAGTTTCTTGTCGTGCCCTTTTTCCAAATGAGAAAACTGAGTCTAAGCAAGATTAAGCAATTTGCCGGGGTCACTCAGGTCGTAACTAGCTGAGCTGCTGAACTCCAGAGCCCGAACTCTCAACTTCCGTGATGTCTGATCCTCAACTCTGTTCATCTCGGCAGCACCAGAGGATGTATAGAAAGTCCAAACGCAAACTGCATGATGGCTCCCCCAGCCCCCCACAGGCCTCCCAATCACCTGCGCCCTCACAAACCCACGGCTGACACCTGCATGCACCTCCACCATCAAACAGATGGTGCATCTCAGCAAGGGACATGCTCCTGCAGGGAGCCCAGGCGACAGAGCCGTTTGCCATTTGCAGTTCTGTGGTCGATGTTCACGCCACCAGTTGTCCACAGCCTTCCCAGAGGGACCACTGAGGTCTCAGGCCATGTCCAGCTGTCTGTGAAAGATGCTATTAAAAATCAATAAATGAGTCCCGGCCTTTCCTCACACAGTTTACCGCAAGGACCTGCTGAAATGATTTCTTATTCTTTGTTTCCCATTGACGGAGTTAATGATTTGTAGGAAACTGATTTGTTTTCCAGTTGCCTTTAGAGATTCACAGGTGTAGTGACCCCATTTCAGTATATCTGAAACAGAAGATGAATAGCATGGGGAAGATCCTGTTTGAACAGCTGTGTGATTGATGTATGTGTATTTGTCCCTGTGAAATATGATTTTTCATTTCCATTAGTCCCTCAGTTCTATTCACATTCCGTTTTCTTTCATTCCATGGGCACAGGGAGGGAAAAAGCCAGGCTGCAAACCAGCCACCAGGTTCTCACAGCTCACGCCGATCACCTGCTTGAGAGGTCAGCAACCACAGAACCAGCACTCAACGCTCCAGCCAAGCCCTTCACCGTATCTAATTCATCCTGATATCCCCGCACCCGACAAAGGACTGCAAGCGCCGGTTGGGTGAATGAATGAATCCCTCCACCCAGAGGAGGAGCCAGGCCCCAGGTCCCCACTGTCAAGCTGGGGAAAGAAAGTGACGTTCGGGAGGTGGGCTGCCTCTCAGTGGGGCAGCAAGGCCAGGGCCACCTCCAGAATTCCCATCCCCTTCCAAAGGGACACTCGGGGAAACTGCAAGTACTCAGGTGCCTAAAACCAGCTGCAGCTTTGCAAACACCAATCATGAATCGGATTAAGAATTTCGCCCACAGCAGAAGCCTAGAAAGAGAGGCTCCTGATGTGTCCTCATCAAACATGGCAACCGTGCAATAACTCTCCAGACACACACCTAGGGACAGGGGTGCCCCTTTTCTCTCCCGTCCTAAATGTTTCCTGAGGGTTGTAAAGAAGAGAAGGTCACACACACAAATAAATAGATCAAAATTCGTTTTGCTGCTTTGTTTTCTTCTTCTTTCTTAATCCTCACCTGAGGGTATGTTTATTGATTTGGAAGAGAAAGAAA